>CAXKVY010005342.1:0-14761 GCA_964058915.1 Tetropium fuscum | reverse complement strand
TAAACGTTGGGAATGGCGATTACATAGGCCTACAACAGGTGTTTTGGTGTCGGAGAATTTGGAGCTGATTTCATATGTATTTTATGCGTAATAAAATAAATGTGTAATAATACGTATAGAAAAAACAGAATTATATTTTTTTGGACTATAGGTCGCACTTGCCCCGTATAATGGGGTAAATGCGTTTCTGGCTGTATTTCGTACTTAAAGTGTAAAGTATATTAAATTGTTTTGAGGCAGGAGCGTATAGTTAGTTAAATGCAAAATCTACAAAACCCTGTCTCCAGATTTTTCGTGATTCTAGTGGATAAAATTTTACCTAAATGAACATATTTTTCGTTCTAACAAAATTAAAACTAGAATATAACATTTAGTAGAAGCGCACACGTCATGGCGTGGGAAATAAGTGATTAAAGTTAGAAACATAATTTTTCTGTTGAGTTACATTGTTTTATTTAAGATAACTCATGTTTCCACCCTCGGATGAGCGGGCTTCGACCTCACCCCCTATAAGGGATGTTTTCTTCAAACTTTCATATCTTGTGAACGGTGTGAGATAGCGACTTGATTTTTTTTTGAAATTATTGTATATTGGTGTAGAAAGAAAAAGGTCTATTAAACTTTTGTCATATTTCGAATAGTTAGGGGGATAATTTGGAAAATTATGTTTTTTTGTTGCACTTGAATTGAAACATGCATCCAAAACAATTATTGGTGGTCAATTATGAATATCGTTTGCCACAATTATGAATATATTATTCGTAGGTAGTTTCAAGAGCGCTTTTCTATATATATGTTATATACCTGTGGTTATTGTTGAATTGAAACTAGTTGATCTGAATGCTATAATAAAGTTGATCTATTGAAATGTCTATATTTTCAATCCTGTATATAAATTATGTTGTTGAGAAACAGAACCTAGGGTAACAAACACAATTAACTATATATGTAATAGAAATAAATGAACAGCAAGTCCAAGACATTCTATAAATCTTCTTCGTCACTGTCGTCTCTGAGGTTAGCTATTGACGTTTCACCTTGATCCTCGTCGCTACTGTCATCGTCGAGGTCAGTTATTGGTGTTTCTTCTTGGTTCGTATTGTTTTTACATACATGTTCATCTCCTTCGCAGAAACAAAGCTCTGTACACCGTAAGCGATTAATAAAACACTTACATCTTCTGGAGTCACAGAAGGTTTTTTTTGCATGAATATGAAATCAAATTTAAAATATCAAGTGGCGCAATATGTTCTGCGATTGTTAATACAGGCTTATATCGATTATTTTCTTGTCGCCATCCAAAATTCAAGGGGTTCAGATTAGGAACTTTCTGCCTAGCTCTATTTACTACCGGATATAAACTACTTCTTGTAGGTGGCAACTGCTCGCCCTGTAGTTGTTGTTTGGTAAAGCACCACCACCGCAGATCCGAGAGTTTTGTAATATTTATATTAGGATTATAAACTATGCAGATGAAGTTCTCCAAATCATCGATTATTAGATTTAGGTCTGTTTCTGCATGTCCAAGTAGGTAACCCAAGAGATTGAAAGATTTTTTCCGATGAATTTTTAAATGCCTTCCAAAAAGACAACTTTCCTGAAATAAAACTCTGGTTAAGAATTTTTTGAAGCCTTTTGCAGAAGCATGATTACCTTTTTTTGAAAATCCTCCGGTTGTGTCGCATCCCGATAATGCATGCATGGCTACTAGAGCTTCTCTTTGTACTTTGTTTAGCACAGATGCTACGGATGAAAATGATATATCTCTTCTCTTGGATCCACTTCCTGCTTGAAATGTGATATGACAGGAGAAGTCGTCATAATACTTCAATAAGAGAAAAAATCCATCAGAATCTGGAGAGCATACGGTAATAGTAAGTGATTCTCTGGATGTTGAATGGATGAACGCTGATGTTCCTTGGCCGCTTCCTCTTGCGGACTTGCTAAATGTTCCAAATGACCTTTTTTATTAGAAAGGCAGATTTTGTGCCACGATACTATCATATTTTTAGATTCAAACGTAGCTGATTTCAATAACTCTGACAAATAATGCATAATCTACTAGGGACTAATTTGTATATTAGAGATTTATCTCAAGACCCGTCAGAGGGCGATACCTGTTATGCTTTTGTAATTAAATAATTATGGCATAGTCGCACTTACTCCAAAAACGCTCTTAGCCCACCTTACCTTAGACGATTCGCAGATTCGATTTTCTAACTGTAATTCTATGCTTCGATAGCCCACCTGCAGACAAACTGAGACTAAGTTCGAGTATATTTTCCTGTCAGTTTTAATTTCACTTTACCAATGTAACTGGGATAATCGACGGCATGCTTCGACTTCTAGGTATTTCCTTGGTAGCGCCAATATTTCACCATCGGAGGCTCAGATTATCCTCGCAGCTGTTTTTTTCTTATTAGATCATCTAGTGATGATGTTGGTCAGTATAAGACAACTTAAGAGGTTATGTTCCGGTTTTGAAAATAAATCGGAGCAGCACTTATCATTAATAAAATAGTGTCGCTATTAAATAACTTCCCAATATTTATCCTATCTATACCAGTTTTTCTAGCCTTGAATAGCTATTACCATCTAATGCGTTACTATTTTTTGTATGGTCTTAAACGCGGTTGACGTAATTGACAATCGATTTACAAAACCACGGGAGCTCATTACTTGCCTACGGCGCTTACTTCATTACTGTTGAAATTAATTTCACTTTGTACTAACTCATGTTACGTTGATTTATTGGACATTTACGTGCCGGATTTTCTCCCATATTTATACGGATAGTCAACGGTATTAATCATTCTCTACATTACCTGTGTACATCTGCGACCAACAAGGGTCGCTTTTAATCGGATTTCATGCAGGCTATATCAATAGTATGGAGCAGTATAACATGAAATTTCTTTCCGGGGGTCTTATTAGAGAGCGTCGTGTTATTTAAAAGTGGCTTTTTTCTGACTTCTTTCATTTTAACATCGTCCAATCTGAGAAAAATTCACAAATTTACCTTAGAGATATCTAAGATACCTTAGCTAATATTGATGAAATCGTTGATTTTTTGGACATAAATATATGCAATATTTTCGACATCCATGCTCCTCTAAAAACATCGCGGATATCCAAACCACCAGCGCCTTGGTTGACTGATAATTTAAAGCTCATGATCAAGTTAAAAAAGAAGGCATATTCTAAATATAAGCGTTTAAAGACGGATGGTGCGTGAAATGAGTATAAGGAGCTGAGAAACCTAGTTAACAATTCAATTAAATCAGAAAAAAAGGCTTTTTTACATCACAAATTTAAAACCGATCCAAAATTATTGATCGACCGATCCAAATTTTGGAAATTAGTGAGAACCTTAAATATTAATTCCCTCGGAAATACTATTTCGGCGGCAACAGCAGGTAAATCTGAAGATTTTCTTGCCAATTTTGGCAATCCAGTCGCGCAGGTTCAACCTAATGACCTAATTATATAGATAAAACAGGTCAACCTAATTATATAGATAAAAAGCATTGTGTCGACGGTAAAGAATTTGCCTTCATCGAAGTTACATTAGAACAAATTGAAAAAATTATGTATTCACTAAAATCTTGTGCTAAAGGCTCTGATGGCATCGATGTAAAAATTATTTGGCTTGTCTCTCCCCACTTGAATAACCATGTAACTTTTCTTATCAATATGTGCCTCTCTCACGGGTTGTTTCCAGCAACATGGAAAAACGCAAATGTCATCCCTTTTCCTAAAAGCCAAAATCCCACCCATATAACTCACTTCAGACCTATTAGCTTCCTACCTACCTTGTCGAAAATCCTAGAAAAAATTGTTTCTCAACAAGTAAACGCCTACCTTAATGATTCTAAATTTTACCTGTCACTCAGTCTGGTTTTAGATCATAACACAGTACTTGTACGGCAATGCTAAAAGTCACAGATGACATATTTAAAGAAACCGATGCTAATAACCATGTTTGTCTTATACTTTTAGATTTTAGTAAGGCCTTCGATACCTTAGATCATACAACCCTCTGTTTAAAATTAAAATATTTCGGCTTCTCGGAAATAGCAGTTAAATTTTTCCGAAATTATCTTACCGGTAGGCGCCAGAGAGTGATTTTGAATGATGATATATCTGACTTTTCTGATATAACTAAAGGGGTTCCTCAGGGAAGTATTTTAGGACCTCTACTATTTTGTATTTACACGGCAGATTTTTATAAGTACCTTAAATATTGTCAGTCGCATCAATACGCTGATGATACTCAGGTGTATTTTCCCTTTAGTTTTGAAACTTTACCCTTGGCTGTGACGAAAATTAATACTGACTTAGACGCTATTTCTGAAGTATCACAAGCTTGTGTTAAATCAATCTAAAACTGAATTATTAGTTTTCGGAGGCAAGAAAGATCTTGTTATTAACGACCCTGTCTTCAATATTATGTTAAATGGCCATCGCATTGTTCCCAGTGAAAGCTGTAAGAATTTAGGTTTATGGCTGGACACCTCTCTTCGATTTTCTAAACACGTGAGTCATCTTATACAAAAATCATTTGCCAAACTTAAGGTGTTATACATGCACAGAGACTACCTTAGTACCGAGATTAAGCTAAAATTGTGTCACTCCTTAATATTATCCACTTTATTATCCACTGTGATATTGTATATTGGCCTGCCTTACTGTGTAAAGACAAAGAAAGCCTGCAGAAGATTCAAAATGCATGTTTGAGGTACAGTTATAATTTGCAAATCTGATCATATCTCACCGAGTTTTCAGTCTTCCAAGTGGTTGAATCTGAGCGAAAGATTTAAATTGCATTTATCTTGTATGTTATTTAAGATTTTTAAAAACAATAAACCTAAATATTTAGTCTCCAAGCTAGTAAAACTTTCTGATATACATAGACTCTCAACACGTTATCGCGATCAACTTTGTATCCCTAACCATAGAACTACTCAGTTCCAGCGATCTTTTAGTTATAATGGTAGTAAGATTTTCAATTTAGTACCTAATGATGTCAAATCCTCTTCGTCTGTATATTCTGTCAAAAAACTGTTAAAAAACATAATGTTTTTATTTATATTTGTATTCAACTATGTTGACTTTTTTGTTTTTGTATATTTCGTATAGTACGCTAATTCTTATTTAGTTTAATTGAGATGGTTGTATGGAAGAGCAACAATGTTAAATATCGCCATCTCTCTTAAGTATATATATATATATATATATATATATATATATATATATATATATATATATATATATATATATATATATATATATATATATATATATATATATATATATATATATATATATATATATATATATCTATATATATATATATATATATATATATATATATATATATATATATATATATATATATATATATATATATATATATATATATATATATATATATATATATATATATATATATATATATATATATATATATATATATATATATATATATATATATATATATATATATATATATATATATATGTATATATATATATATATATATATATATATATATATATATATATATATATATATATATATATATATATATATATATATATATATATATATATATATATATATTTATTGTTCTTTTAGCAAGAAATAAAGACATTATTATTATTATTATTTCGCAATCCTTGCAACTATCGGAGACATTGGAAATGATAACATCATATATGAAACATAATATACCGATCCTTTCGAGTTGTTTCGAATACTAGTGCAGTCTGCCTACGGATTTGGACCCTTAAAGTGGAGATACAGAAAAATATGTAAAAAATCTGATTTTTTCCGTAGAATTCAATAAACCAAAATACAAGCACCAGGTCCCATAGTAAATTGTGCCATGGTGCCATAAAATGAAAATAGTTTTATACAAAAGTTAAAAGTTGTAGAACTATTAAA
This sequence comes from Tetropium fuscum, assembly GCA_964058915.1. Taxonomy (NCBI): domain Eukaryota; kingdom Metazoa; phylum Arthropoda; class Insecta; order Coleoptera; family Cerambycidae; genus Tetropium; species Tetropium fuscum. Next base: position 8,815 of record CAXKVY010005342.1, on the reverse strand, counting down.
TACGGATCGATCTGTGGAAATCCGATGTCAAAAAATTCAAAAATAAATAATTTATTTGCAAAAAATCGTTAAAAATCGCGATTTCTTTTAACGCTCATATCTTCGTGATAACAAATCATTTTTTCACGAAACTTGGTGAAAGTGTAGCTCTCTACTAACTGAAAAAGATCATTTTCAAAAAAATTTAAAATATTATAAACTTCTTGCACAAATTTTTGCTCTAACCGAATTTTAAGATTTTGTAATTTTTGACCACTCCGTATAATAAACATAATTTTTGTCGACATTACTTTAACACTCGGAGTAGTTTCCACAAACACCAAAATACTTTCACTTCGCTCGACACGCGTTTCGCCAACCAAGTTGGCATCATCCGGAGACGATTAAAACTAACAAAATCTACCATATTTATACTATTTTCATGGTGACGTCACTAATGATATCACCGTGAAATTTACGCGTGACTAATCACGCTTCAATCATCGGTTGCTAAGCAACGCGTAAAGCGGGCTATACGGTATAGGTCCCTTGTCGCTATTCATACTACTATTACATTTTACAATTTCTATGCTCTCAAATGCATCCAACTGTCTATTGTTGGTCACATTTCTAACTAATCTTAAATTACTAATATCTGTATGATTGTTGTCAATAGCATGTTGTGCAACACTAGACTTATCTGTTCTTCCATATTTTAGATGAACCATATGCTCTTTAAATCTGGTGTTAATTGATCGTCTCGTTTGTCCAACATATTTTCGATCACAATCATTACAACTAATTTCGTTACAACCTTTCATTTGGAACAATTTTATCCTTTGGATTGTCTAAAAGTTGTTGTAATTTGTTACTCGACGAATATATCGCTGTTATACCCACGTTTTTGAAGACCTTACTCAAACCACGAGTAAACAGGGGTTCGTACGGGATGGATACATATTTTGGAGTCTCTATATCCTTTTGAAAGGTCGTAGAATTACGAAGTGTGTCCTTAAATTTACGCTTCCTAATTAGTTTTTCAACTATATCTCTAGGATAACCATTACTCACAGCTATATCTTTAATTAATACTTTTTCTTTTTTCATTACACATTACTTTAGGCAAGCAAAAACTTTTATAATTAATATCGTTCTCCCGAAAACTAAACATTTTTAGAGATTTTTTAATTTGTGACCACTCCGTATAAAAAATATGATTTTTGTCGACGTCATTACTATTTTTTGTAAAATATAACTATAAAAAATAACATTTTCTCGGCAACGTAAAATTTTATACGTGGTGATCAAAAAGTACAAACTTTACTCTTACCGAATTTTAAGATTTTGTAATTTTTGACGACCCCGTATAATAAATATAATTTTTGTCGACATTACTTTAGGTAAGCAAAAATTATTATAAATAATAGCGTTTTCCCGAAAACTAAACTTTTTTTGAGATTTTGTTATTTGTGGGGGTCACAAATAGTATAAGAAATAATAGTGCTAGTAAAATTATCGGAATTACTACTTATATTATATTATTTCTGTCATCGAGTTATTTAGGATAACCATGTCCATGGCCTAAATGCCCCATAATTCTGTCACCGGATGCCTCGTGGTTTCGGAGAGGCTGAACCACCACCCGACTGGGTCGACTTTGTTTGTAAACATTAATGCTGAGTTACTAGATATGCGAGGGTGTGAACGTTAGAGTATTAAAATATGCCTGGTATCATTATATTTAACGACTTATTAAAAATATATTATCAGTTAAACAGTGTATTAATTTAATATATAAAGTGATATAATATTTCTCATTCCATTATACTGTTTCTTTCTTAGTAGGCAATAATTATATTTTTTTTTATTAAAAAAAATTTTAAATAAGAAACAATTCAAATAATAAATTCATTACTCAAATTCATCAGTTGTACATACATGTACATTCGGCAGCATACACATTTAAAAGAGTAGTATTTTAAATGTGTATGCTGCCGAATGTACATTCTAAAACGCCGCCGTTCATTAGCTATATCAACATCTTTTATTTAGTTATTTATGATTTAATTTTCCTTTGGAGGTGCTATCATAATTCATTATAGGAACCACCTACTCATGTTGTATATACTACAAATTAGATTAAACAACTAGAATTTTTATCAGTTCATCCTAAATAAATTCGATTATATCTCGAATTATTAAATTTCTGAAAATTATAATTATGATTATGAAAATATCCCGATTATTCCCATCACTACTAGCAATGCGCTACCTCTCCCAATTGCACTGAATACTCCGCACTCCCCAGTACATTTCACGCCGATAGAAGGCCGAGCACTGCGATATCTATATGTATTGCGTCACTAGATGTCTTTTGGCCTTGAACGAAAATTTATAACTTGGCCCCATATAAAAACATAAACATTTCCAATGTTAAAACAAGGGGTTACAAAACCCATCTTTGGTCAGCCGGGGTATCATATTATTTTGTTATTTTTAAGTCATAAAAAATAAATATTTTGACTCGAAAATGTGGGACTGTTGAATAATTCTATTTTGACTTATGCGTGCGAGACATAAACATTGTTATGAATTAGCTATCGAATAATGAGTAAACTATCGAACTGTTCATATCTCGGTTCATATTAGGTGTGTTTTTCCGAATTAAACATAAAGCTTGGCTTCAATACAAATGGTAGATACGTCAAGACATGGTTTAATTCCAAAGTTTAGTTTTCTTGTAATCCGCATATAAAATGAAACGTCAATACCTTTGACCCCTATCTAATAGGCGAGCTGTAAAGTTAATTTTATGTTACGTATACGCCTCTGGGTTATACTAACAAACTATGAAATTTTATAACATTACGTAATTAAAGCGATAAAATAAGACACTGCCCTGGAGCATTTGTGCGACCTTGGTGGTCATTAAGCAGAATTCAAGAGGAGAGCAAGCAAAAACTTCATAAATCTTGCTTGTTTTCTTGTACCCGGCGCTGCAATGAGCTACTGAATCTTAACGAGTTGTTTACTTATATCCCATTTAAATTCTCATGTGGTTTTAGCCGCGCCTGACTCTTATAATTCAATTAAATTTATGCAGCATCGTTTACCTCGAATTTAATTGAGGTTAAACTGCATGTTAACTGGCTAAACGGCCCATTAAAGGAAAATGCTCAGTGTAAATTAAAAATTAAGCAAGTACAGCTTTGAATTATCTCAGGCAGTCTGAAATTGTATACGAATTCTTGGATTAGCTCCTAATTTTCCAATTAAATGCACTGCACTCCCTTAAAGGGAAAACTACACGTACGAAAGGGCCATTTTTCATCTGCTCTGCCCCTCTTAGCCTCCAGCACACTTACAAACTTACAAACTTTCGAAACCATAACTTGAGAATTTTTAAACTTTTAAACTTCATACATATGAAACACTAGACTTCATAACTTTACTTTTACCAAGTTTCATTATTTCGCGGGTCTATCTGCTCGCGTGCTCCCTTGGAGCTGGGGAATTTAGGCTTTCAGCTCGCATCCCATTTGCGCAAATGGCGTGATAAGAAAATACTGAGTGGACTCGGTGAGAAAGGAAACATTATTATGATAAGATTTTTACTCTTATTGCTAAAGACGTCCACGGCTACCTACTCTCGCTTTTTTCCTGACAAGACGTGTGGTTTCAATTATATCACTGCGTGAGGTAGGGATTTTAGGTTTAAAGAACTAGATAAAAACTATTTATTCTCGTTATTTAAGTAACGTCAAATATCTTATCCAGAGTAGAAATTTTTACATGCGCAATATAGTATTAAAACACAAGTTTAGAAAGTCACAAAATACGGAATAATATAAGTTAAATTTTTACGGCAATTTCAATTAGGGTAAGTCTGGTATTATAGTTGGACCACTTTTATAAAAATTATTGCAATTTTTTTTAAAATATAAATAAACGTCTGAAAATCTATAGTAGGATTTATTATTAAAGAGTTTATCATCTTATAAAAACAAAATAAAAAAATATCAGTGCAAAAGAAACTTATTTTAGAAAAACTAAAATTAAAATTTTAGGGTTAGATGGACCTCTTCCGGTTCGGATGGACCACTGACCTTGGGTTAGATGGACCAGTATAAAAAAGTGTATTAGCTGCTTATAAATATTTTAAACATATCGATAATAATAATTTTAAATTATACTTAAGATAACAAAAACTAAAATCTAAACAAATCATTAAATTTAACTCAACGAAAACAACACTAGGTATTGAAAAAACTTCGTGTTTTTGCAATATTTAGTCTTATTAAATATATGCATTGTTATTGTTCCACATTCCACATTTATTGTAAAGGTTTGCATAACCGGTACAGCCTTCATGCATCCATCTTTCATGCATGCATCTTTCTTTTTTGTTTTACAGTATTCCTCCCCACATCCTACACATTTAGTGTTGTCTTCCGCTTCATCGTCACTCTTATCATCTAATACAAGGCTGTCAGATTCGGAGGAATCATAAATAGGGGTTTTTGGTCTTCTTGATGAACATTTGGTTCTTTTCTTAGGAATAGAAGCATCTTTTGATTGAGATTTTGCCTTAGTTTATAGACATTTTCTCTTCTTAACAGCTTCGATGTTTTGAGGCGTATTTAGAACTTCTTCAAGTTGACGTCTACGTCTTCTTACATTGTGCACACTATCTGCAATAGGATCTGGTGATATTTCATCAAGCAGCTTTCCAGATGTAATGTCAGTTACTGTAGGCGATAAAGGTGTATTAATTATGGTGTCATCTTGATGGGAACAATTTGGACCACTGGTGAAATGTGACATGTTGTCATAATCGTTCTATTCTGCAAAGAAGTCTGCGTCTTGCTTTGATGCGTGATGTATTTTTACAGTTTATAAAATATTTTGTTCAGCAAACAAGACCGTCGATAAAGTTTAATCGTTATAAATTTCTGTCGCGAGAATGGTGTCATTTTACTATGTCTATCACCCCATTGTACGCATAAAATGCAACCCCTGGACGTTGCATATTTTAAGTCTTTCTTGACCTATTATGACATGTACCTTACTAGGTGGTTATAAAATCATTGTGGTCGTACTTTCGGATTGTATCAAATTGCAGGTGACCGCTCCTGCAATATTTGATTTTGATTTGTGAGAAGATTTTGGAAAAAGCATCAAACGTACAGACTGCTGTAAATGGATTTCGTAAAACCGGAATCTGGCCGTTCAACAACGAAGTATTCCATGAGTGGGAATTTGCTCCCTCAAAAACAATGGAAAGGGGGGAAAATTCTGAAAGTGGGAATCCGAAAGGAGAGAGCGAAGTATCTGCAACACCGACATTAAATATAACACCTACAGGTCCTACACTACAATGCACTACTGCATTACATAAAACTTCCACCCCATCGGTATCTAGAGAACAGTAGCTCGCCTTCCCAAAATATGCTTGAAATTAATGACTCAGAAGAAGGTCGACCGCTATCAACCTTTGTTGCCAGACGAAAAATAGTGCTAACCGTTTCTCTTTGTCATTCCTCGTCAAAAGTAAGAATTGTTGATAGCAGTCCAGGTCAATAGATTTTAACGGAATCGCCCTATAAAAATGAATTGGAGGTTTTGGCGACCACAAAATTCCCGAAAAATATCAAGAGTCAAAAGAGCAATAGTTGTCGAAGGTAAAAATAAACGAGAAATTCAAAATCCAAACATGCCCAATGTCATTGCTGATGACGGAACTGGTGCAGCTGATACAAGTTGCATCGTCTGTGGGGAAAGTTACATGGACACTAAGGAGGACTGGTATAATTTTCATGGGTGTTCTGAGTGGGCTCATGAGTCTTGTGGAACCATGGATGAGTTTAACCGAGACACCGATTTAAAGTTGATTCTGACCATTATTATCATTATTATTACAATGGCAAATATGTCCGCCATATTGATGCCGCCATCTTGAATATTGATTTTGACAAAACTTTGTAATCAGCGACATAAAAATTCCCGAGACACCTATTTTGAGTTTATGCCGCCCATAAATGGAAAAAATGCCCGCCATCTTGAAGCTGTCTGTCATCTTGAATATAGATTTTCACAAAAATCTCGTGTACACAAAATTCCCGAGGCACCGATTTTGAGTAGATTTGGATCATAATAGCCATCCGCCATCTTGATTATTCATTTTGAAAAAAAAATTCTTGATTATTATTACTTTACGATGTCAGGCACGGTCTACAAGTTTCGTGGTTCTTTTCAATCCCTTGGGCGGGGGTGACACGACTTATTTTATAATTTTATTACATATAGTTAAAATTTCACCCCAGTCCCAATTTTATTAGTGCATCACCCTGGGTTTCGGAGATATGACGCTTTATAGAACGTCAAGTTTCATGCTTCTTGTCAACCCATTGGACGGGGGGGTTGGACATGAATTATGTTACTATTATTTTATTGCACATATTATATTTAATACTCCACCCCAGCTTCATTACTGCATCCCCTTGGGTTTCGGAAATATGATGTATTATAGAAACCTAAGAAACCGTGTTTCGCCGTTCTAGAAGTTTCATGTGTCTTTTTTTAACCCCTTAGACGGAGGTTACACGAATTATTTCACTATCATTTTATTGCACATTATACTCCACCCCAATTTCATTGGTGCATCCCCCTGGGTTTCGGAGGTATGATAGTATTATAGAAACGTCAATAAACTTTCTAGCGTGGTTCTACATAATCTATGATTCTTTTCAACCCTTTGGACGTGGGTTGGAAATTTAAATTTATTGAGTAAATAAAAGGAGGACGATGAAGAAAATAGAGAGAAGACATAGGACACCTTGTTCAGTTTATGTCGATAGAGTTAAAAGTATATAATATACTAAAACGAATTAAATTAGTTTTGTATATATTTCAAAAGCACTTAGCCTCTCTAATGCTCAGGGTTGTTTTTGTGCTAAATATAAAAGTTTTTGTAGATGTTTGCACTCTTTCATTAAAAGTTTGATCTCCGATGGAAATTAGGCCTTCTAGCCAGATTCCCTTCCTGCTAACGTAAATAATGAGTGCCTGTTTTTGATGTAAATTATCACAGATATATTTCTATATAATGACACGCCGCTTAAGAGCATTAACTGTTAATTATCCGAGGGAATATAAGAATTAATTACAATCTACTGAAATGTTTTTCGTTTTACCCTAATTCTAAAGGTTCGTGGGGGCCACTTACTCGGATATTGTTCCCTCTGAAGAAAAAATTCTCCAACGCAGATTTACTTTTCTCATTCTCAAGGCATTAGGGACAGGTAGCAATAATTTCTAAATACTATTCTAGGCATAGGCAACATCATAAAAGCCATTTTAATTTACAACAAAAGCACGCAACGTTAACACAAAGGCGTAAGTTTTTAAAATGATTTACAGCAATTTTCTAAATATGCATTGTATCTACCTTATAATTTCCACCCACGATTGTTCAATTATTACGAGATAATTCACATATGAGTAGACAATGGACGCGTTATTCTTCATTCTTCACCGTAAGTAAAAGACAAAAAAATGTTGAGCATTTAGTTCCATGCGTTGACTTGCTTTCTCACGCCTACGGGGCAAGCCGGCCTTAACGCAACACGTTCGGTACGGCACACTTGGGATAAGCCAAGTCTCAGATAGTCCTATGATGTCAAAATCCTCATCTATAATAAATTCACTAAATATGTTATATTTGCTACCCAAAGAAACAATATTAAAATGCGAGAAACTCAAAAAAGAGTTGGACATTTCGTTTTGTATGCATTTTATAGAACCCCCAGCAAAAAAGAAACAAGATGCGTAAAAGATAATACACAAATTAAATTAGCTACAACAAAAAAGGTAAACGAGGAACCAGCACGTTAATTTATTTCACCAGCGCACGTTCTACACCTAAGAATAATATTACCACTACGATAAAGCAGTGAGCAATGAGGATTAGACACAATTCACAAGGCCGTTTCCGAGTTAATTGAACGACTTTTATTTTCACGCGTACGCTAGACAAATATTTTTCCTCCATGACCAAGCAGAGTTCCTCCCGTGCTTCCTTTTAGCTAAAGACAAGAGACGGTACCGTGTAGCGGTTAAGTCTTCATACAGCGATACGTTGGTGCCTTTCAATAATTTTCTGGGTTACTAAGGAACTGGGCGAAAATTAATTTAGATACAATAGGGATTTTTTCACTTTTCTTTTAAGTCTGAATGGAATCATTTACTTCCTTCAACTTCAGGAGTCAGGTACAGCCTCAAAATTAACGATTCTTTTGTTGAGTTGACTAGCAAAATTCGTACATACTTTGTTTATAAGCTGTTCCGTTTTGTCAATTTCGGATTTGTTGCCAGTACCATGGACCGTTGAATATGAATCAACAAAATTATTTCGAATAACAGGCCGATATCAAAGTCAACGGAGATGAATTATCCAGACTAGCACTATACACATACAACATTTAGAAAAGTTCGACTTCACAAATTGATCGATTTTAAGCAAAAAATACAGCCAACAATCAATAAAAGTAATGGGAGCTCTATTTCAACGTCTACTCATGTACGACCATACGATACGAATGCCTGATTGGGATTTTAGCCGTTGCCTTTGATTTGGTTGGCCAGTGTATACTGCTCGCTGATTATAATAGCCCAGTGAGTAGGGAAAATGGCTAAAATTTTAAATATAAAAAGAATACTAAAAAACATAGCGTAACGTTGTAATAAAATGTGTATTTCAAAAGAAAACAAGATTTCTAATTCCGCGCGATCAGTATGAAGGATCTAAGCGGCGATGGAATTAAAGCGGCTCGAAACT
>CAXKVY010005341.1:0-14834 GCA_964058915.1 Tetropium fuscum | reverse complement strand
GTCATAATACTTCAATAAGAGAAAAAATCCATCAGAATCTGGAGAGCATACGGTAATAGTAAGTGATTCTCTGGATGTTGAATGGATGAACGCTGATGTTCCTTGGCCGCTTCCTCTTGCGGACTTGCTAAATGTTCCAAATGACCTTTTTTATTAGAAAGGCAGATTTTGTGCCACGATACTATCATATTTTTAGATTCAAACGTAGCTGATTTCAATAACTCTGACAAATAATGCATAATCTACTAGGGACTAATTTGTATATTAGAGATTTATCTCAAGACCCGTCAGAGGGCGATACCTGTTATGCTTTTGTAATTAAATAATTATGGCATAGTCGCACTTACTCCAAAAACGCTCTTAGCCCACCTTACCTTAGACGATTCGCAGATTCGATTTTCTAACTGTAATTCTATGCTTCGATAGCCCACCTGCAGACAAACTGAGACTAAGTTCGAGTATATTTTCCTGTCAGTTTTAATTTCACTTTACCAATGTAACTGGGATAATCGACGGCATGCTTCGACTTCTAGGTATTTCCTTGGTAGCGCCAATATTTCACCATCGGAGGCTCAGATTATCCTCGCAGCTGTTTTTTTCTTATTAGATCATCTAGTGATGATGTTGGTCAGTATAAGACAACTTAAGAGGTTATGTTCCGGTTTTGAAAATAAATCGGAGCAGCACTTATCATTAATAAAATAGTGTCGCTATTAAATAACTTCCCAATATTTATCCTATCTATACCAGTTTTTCTAGCCTTGAATAGCTATTACCATCTAATGCGTTACTATTTTTTGTATGGTCTTAAACGCGGTTGACGTAATTGACAATCGATTTACAAAACCACGGGAGCTCATTACTTGCCTACGGCGCTTACTTCATTACTGTTGAAATTAATTTCACTTTGTACTAACTCATGTTACGTTGATTTATTGGACATTTACGTGCCGGATTTTCTCCCATATTTATACGGATAGTCAACGGTATTAATCATTCTCTACATTACCTGTGTACATCTGCGACCAACAAGGGTCGCTTTTAATCGGATTTCATGCAGGCTATATCAATAGTATGGAGCAGTATAACATGAAATTTCTTTCCGGGGGTCTTATTAGAGAGCGTCGTGTTATTTAAAAGTGGCTTTTTTCTGACTTCTTTCATTTTAACATCGTCCAATCTGAGAAAAATTCACAAATTTACCTTAGAGATATCTAAGATACCTTAGCTAATATTGATGAAATCGTTGATTTTTTGGACATAAATATATGCAATATTTTCGACATCCATGCTCCTCTAAAAACATCGCGGATATCCAAACCACCAGCGCCTTGGTTGACTGATAATTTAAAGCTCATGATCAAGTTAAAAAAGAAGGCATATTCTAAATATAAGCGTTTAAAGACGGATGGTGCGTGAAATGAGTATAAGGAGCTGAGAAACCTAGTTAACAATTCAATTAAATCAGAAAAAAAGGCTTTTTTACATCACAAATTTAAAACCGATCCAAAATTATTGATCGACCGATCCAAATTTTGGAAATTAGTGAGAACCTTAAATATTAATTCCCTCGGAAATACTATTTCGGCGGCAACAGCAGGTAAATCTGAAGATTTTCTTGCCAATTTTGGCAATCCAGTCGCGCAGGTTCAACCTAATGACCTAATTATATAGATAAAACAGGTCAACCTAATTATATAGATAAAAAGCATTGTGTCGACGGTAAAGAATTTGCCTTCATCGAAGTTACATTAGAACAAATTGAAAAAATTATGTATTCACTAAAATCTTGTGCTAAAGGCTCTGATGGCATCGATGTAAAAATTATTTGGCTTGTCTCTCCCCACTTGAATAACCATGTAACTTTTCTTATCAATATGTGCCTCTCTCACGGGTTGTTTCCAGCAACATGGAAAAACGCAAATGTCATCCCTTTTCCTAAAAGCCAAAATCCCACCCATATAACTCACTTCAGACCTATTAGCTTCCTACCTACCTTGTCGAAAATCCTAGAAAAAATTGTTTCTCAACAAGTAAACGCCTACCTTAATGATTCTAAATTTTACCTGTCACTCAGTCTGGTTTTAGATCATAACACAGTACTTGTACGGCAATGCTAAAAGTCACAGATGACATATTTAAAGAAACCGATGCTAATAACCATGTTTGTCTTATACTTTTAGATTTTAGTAAGGCCTTCGATACCTTAGATCATACAACCCTCTGTTTAAAATTAAAATATTTCGGCTTCTCGGAAATAGCAGTTAAATTTTTCCGAAATTATCTTACCGGTAGGCGCCAGAGAGTGATTTTGAATGATGATATATCTGACTTTTCTGATATAACTAAAGGGGTTCCTCAGGGAAGTATTTTAGGACCTCTACTATTTTGTATTTACACGGCAGATTTTTATAAGTACCTTAAATATTGTCAGTCGCATCAATACGCTGATGATACTCAGGTGTATTTTCCCTTTAGTTTTGAAACTTTACCCTTGGCTGTGACGAAAATTAATACTGACTTAGACGCTATTTCTGAAGTATCACAAGCTTGTGTTAAATCAATCTAAAACTGAATTATTAGTTTTCGGAGGCAAGAAAGATCTTGTTATTAACGACCCTGTCTTCAATATTATGTTAAATGGCCATCGCATTGTTCCCAGTGAAAGCTGTAAGAATTTAGGTTTATGGCTGGACACCTCTCTTCGATTTTCTAAACACGTGAGTCATCTTATACAAAAATCATTTGCCAAACTTAAGGTGTTATACATGCACAGAGACTACCTTAGTACCGAGATTAAGCTAAAATTGTGTCACTCCTTAATATTATCCACTTTATTATCCACTGTGATATTGTATATTGGCCTGCCTTACTGTGTAAAGACAAAGAAAGCCTGCAGAAGATTCAAAATGCATGTTTGAGGTACAGTTATAATTTGCAAATCTGATCATATCTCACCGAGTTTTCAGTCTTCCAAGTGGTTGAATCTGAGCGAAAGATTTAAATTGCATTTATCTTGTATGTTATTTAAGATTTTTAAAAACAATAAACCTAAATATTTAGTCTCCAAGCTAGTAAAACTTTCTGATATACATAGACTCTCAACACGTTATCGCGATCAACTTTGTATCCCTAACCATAGAACTACTCAGTTCCAGCGATCTTTTAGTTATAATGGTAGTAAGATTTTCAATTTAGTACCTAATGATGTCAAATCCTCTTCGTCTGTATATTCTGTCAAAAAACTGTTAAAAAACATAATGTTTTTATTTATATTTGTATTCAACTATGTTGACTTTTTTGTTTTTGTATATTTCGTATAGTACGCTAATTCTTATTTAGTTTAATTGAGATGGTTGTATGGAAGAGCAACAATGTTAAATATCGCCATCTCTCTTAAGTATATATATATATATATATATATATATATATATATATATATATATATATATATATATATATATATATATATATATATATATATATATATATATATATATATATATATATATATATATATATATATAATATATATATATATATATATATATATATATATATATATATATATATATATATATATATATATATATATATATATATACATATATATATATATATATATATATATATATATATATATATATATATATATATATATATATATATATATATATATATATATATATATATATATATATATGTATATATATATATATATATATATATATATATATATATATATATATATATATATATATATATATATATATATATATATATATATATATATATATATATATATATTTATTGTTCTTTTAGCAAGAAATAAAGACATTATTATTATTATTATTTCGCAATCCTTGCAACTATCGGAGACATTGGAAATGATAACATCATATATGAAACATAATATACCGATCCTTTCGAGTTGTTTCGAATACTAGTGCAGTCTGCCTACGGATTTGGACCCTTAAAGTGGAGATACAGAAAAATATGTAAAAAATCTGATTTTTTCCGTAGAATTCAATAAACCAAAATACAAGCACCAGGTCCCATAGTAAATTGTGCCATGGTGCCATAAAATGAAAATAGTTTTATACAAAAGTTAAAAGTTGTAGAACTATTAAATACGGATCGATCTGTGGAAATCCGATGTCAAAAAATTCAAAAATAAATAATTTATTTGCAAAAAATCGTTAAAAATCGCGATTTCTTTTAACGCTCATATCTTCGTGATAACAAATCATTTTTTCACGAAACTTGGTGAAAGTGTAGCTCTCTACTAACTGAAAAAGATCATTTTCAAAAAAATTTAAAATATTATAAACTTCTTGCACAAATTTTTGCTCTAACCGAATTTTAAGATTTTGTAATTTTTGACCACTCCGTATAATAAACATAATTTTTGTCGACATTACTTTAACACTCGGAGTAGTTTCCACAAACACCAAAATACTTTCACTTCGCTCGACACGCGTTTCGCCAACCAAGTTGGCATCATCCGGAGACGATTAAAACTAACAAAATCTACCATATTTATACTATTTTCATGGTGACGTCACTAATGATATCACCGTGAAATTTACGCGTGACTAATCACGCTTCAATCATCGGTTGCTAAGCAACGCGTAAAGCGGGCTATACGGTATAGGTCCCTTGTCGCTATTCATACTACTATTACATTTTACAATTTCTATGCTCTCAAATGCATCCAACTGTCTATTGTTGGTCACATTTCTAACTAATCTTAAATTACTAATATCTGTATGATTGTTGTCAATAGCATGTTGTGCAACACTAGACTTATCTGTTCTTCCATATTTTAGATGAACCATATGCTCTTTAAATCTGGTGTTAATTGATCGTCTCGTTTGTCCAACATATTTTCGATCACAATCATTACAACTAATTTCGTTACAACCTTTCATTTGGAACAATTTTATCCTTTGGATTGTCTAAAAGTTGTTGTAATTTGTTACTCGACGAATATATCGCTGTTATACCCACGTTTTTGAAGACCTTACTCAAACCACGAGTAAACAGGGGTTCGTACGGGATGGATACATATTTTGGAGTCTCTATATCCTTTTGAAAGGTCGTAGAATTACGAAGTGTGTCCTTAAATTTACGCTTCCTAATTAGTTTTTCAACTATATCTCTAGGATAACCATTACTCACAGCTATATCTTTAATTAATACTTTTTCTTTTTTCATTACACATTACTTTAGGCAAGCAAAAACTTTTATAATTAATATCGTTCTCCCGAAAACTAAACATTTTTAGAGATTTTTTAATTTGTGACCACTCCGTATAAAAAATATGATTTTTGTCGACGTCATTACTATTTTTTGTAAAATATAACTATAAAAAATAACATTTTCTCGGCAACGTAAAATTTTATACGTGGTGATCAAAAAGTACAAACTTTACTCTTACCGAATTTTAAGATTTTGTAATTTTTGACGACCCCGTATAATAAATATAATTTTTGTCGACATTACTTTAGGTAAGCAAAAATTATTATAAATAATAGCGTTTTCCCGAAAACTAAACTTTTTTTGAGATTTTGTTATTTGTGGGGGTCACAAATAGTATAAGAAATAATAGTGCTAGTAAAATTATCGGAATTACTACTTATATTATATTATTTCTGTCATCGAGTTATTTAGGATAACCATGTCCATGGCCTAAATGCCCCATAATTCTGTCACCGGATGCCTCGTGGTTTCGGAGAGGCTGAACCACCACCCGACTGGGTCGACTTTGTTTGTAAACATTAATGCTGAGTTACTAGATATGCGAGGGTGTGAACGTTAGAGTATTAAAATATGCCTGGTATCATTATATTTAACGACTTATTAAAAATATATTATCAGTTAAACAGTGTATTAATTTAATATATAAAGTGATATAATATTTCTCATTCCATTATACTGTTTCTTTCTTAGTAGGCAATAATTATATTTTTTTTTATTAAAAAAAATTTTAAATAAGAAACAATTCAAATAATAAATTCATTACTCAAATTCATCAGTTGTACATACATGTACATTCGGCAGCATACACATTTAAAAGAGTAGTATTTTAAATGTGTATGCTGCCGAATGTACATTCTAAAACGCCGCCGTTCATTAGCTATATCAACATCTTTTATTTAGTTATTTATGATTTAATTTTCCTTTGGAGGTGCTATCATAATTCATTATAGGAACCACCTACTCATGTTGTATATACTACAAATTAGATTAAACAACTAGAATTTTTATCAGTTCATCCTAAATAAATTCGATTATATCTCGAATTATTAAATTTCTGAAAATTATAATTATGATTATGAAAATATCCCGATTATTCCCATCACTACTAGCAATGCGCTACCTCTCCCAATTGCACTGAATACTCCGCACTCCCCAGTACATTTCACGCCGATAGAAGGCCGAGCACTGCGATATCTATATGTATTGCGTCACTAGATGTCTTTTGGCCTTGAACGAAAATTTATAACTTGGCCCCATATAAAAACATAAACATTTCCAATGTTAAAACAAGGGGTTACAAAACCCATCTTTGGTCAGCCGGGGTATCATATTATTTTGTTATTTTTAAGTCATAAAAAATAAATATTTTGACTCGAAAATGTGGGACTGTTGAATAATTCTATTTTGACTTATGCGTGCGAGACATAAACATTGTTATGAATTAGCTATCGAATAATGAGTAAACTATCGAACTGTTCATATCTCGGTTCATATTAGGTGTGTTTTTCCGAATTAAACATAAAGCTTGGCTTCAATACAAATGGTAGATACGTCAAGACATGGTTTAATTCCAAAGTTTAGTTTTCTTGTAATCCGCATATAAAATGAAACGTCAATACCTTTGACCCCTATCTAATAGGCGAGCTGTAAAGTTAATTTTATGTTACGTATACGCCTCTGGGTTATACTAACAAACTATGAAATTTTATAACATTACGTAATTAAAGCGATAAAATAAGACACTGCCCTGGAGCATTTGTGCGACCTTGGTGGTCATTAAGCAGAATTCAAGAGGAGAGCAAGCAAAAACTTCATAAATCTTGCTTGTTTTCTTGTACCCGGCGCTGCAATGAGCTACTGAATCTTAACGAGTTGTTTACTTATATCCCATTTAAATTCTCATGTGGTTTTAGCCGCGCCTGACTCTTATAATTCAATTAAATTTATGCAGCATCGTTTACCTCGAATTTAATTGAGGTTAAACTGCATGTTAACTGGCTAAACGGCCCATTAAAGGAAAATGCTCAGTGTAAATTAAAAATTAAGCAAGTACAGCTTTGAATTATCTCAGGCAGTCTGAAATTGTATACGAATTCTTGGATTAGCTCCTAATTTTCCAATTAAATGCACTGCACTCCCTTAAAGGGAAAACTACACGTACGAAAGGGCCATTTTTCATCTGCTCTGCCCCTCTTAGCCTCCAGCACACTTACAAACTTACAAACTTTCGAAACCATAACTTGAGAATTTTTAAACTTTTAAACTTCATACATATGAAACACTAGACTTCATAACTTTACTTTTACCAAGTTTCATTATTTCGCGGGTCTATCTGCTCGCGTGCTCCCTTGGAGCTGGGGAATTTAGGCTTTCAGCTCGCATCCCATTTGCGCAAATGGCGTGATAAGAAAATACTGAGTGGACTCGGTGAGAAAGGAAACATTATTATGATAAGATTTTTACTCTTATTGCTAAAGACGTCCACGGCTACCTACTCTCGCTTTTTTCCTGACAAGACGTGTGGTTTCAATTATATCACTGCGTGAGGTAGGGATTTTAGGTTTAAAGAACTAGATAAAAACTATTTATTCTCGTTATTTAAGTAACGTCAAATATCTTATCCAGAGTAGAAATTTTTACATGCGCAATATAGTATTAAAACACAAGTTTAGAAAGTCACAAAATACGGAATAATATAAGTTAAATTTTTACGGCAATTTCAATTAGGGTAAGTCTGGTATTATAGTTGGACCACTTTTATAAAAATTATTGCAATTTTTTTTAAAATATAAATAAACGTCTGAAAATCTATAGTAGGATTTATTATTAAAGAGTTTATCATCTTATAAAAACAAAATAAAAAAATATCAGTGCAAAAGAAACTTATTTTAGAAAAACTAAAATTAAAATTTTAGGGTTAGATGGACCTCTTCCGGTTCGGATGGACCACTGACCTTGGGTTAGATGGACCAGTATAAAAAAGTGTATTAGCTGCTTATAAATATTTTAAACATATCGATAATAATAATTTTAAATTATACTTAAGATAACAAAAACTAAAATCTAAACAAATCATTAAATTTAACTCAACGAAAACAACACTAGGTATTGAAAAAACTTCGTGTTTTTGCAATATTTAGTCTTATTAAATATATGCATTGTTATTGTTCCACATTCCACATTTATTGTAAAGGTTTGCATAACCGGTACAGCCTTCATGCATCCATCTTTCATGCATGCATCTTTCTTTTTTGTTTTACAGTATTCCTCCCCACATCCTACACATTTAGTGTTGTCTTCCGCTTCATCGTCACTCTTATCATCTAATACAAGGCTGTCAGATTCGGAGGAATCATAAATAGGGGTTTTTGGTCTTCTTGATGAACATTTGGTTCTTTTCTTAGGAATAGAAGCATCTTTTGATTGAGATTTTGCCTTAGTTTATAGACATTTTCTCTTCTTAACAGCTTCGATGTTTTGAGGCGTATTTAGAACTTCTTCAAGTTGACGTCTACGTCTTCTTACATTGTGCACACTATCTGCAATAGGATCTGGTGATATTTCATCAAGCAGCTTTCCAGATGTAATGTCAGTTACTGTAGGCGATAAAGGTGTATTAATTATGGTGTCATCTTGATGGGAACAATTTGGACCACTGGTGAAATGTGACATGTTGTCATAATCGTTCTATTCTGCAAAGAAGTCTGCGTCTTGCTTTGATGCGTGATGTATTTTTACAGTTTATAAAATATTTTGTTCAGCAAACAAGACCGTCGATAAAGTTTAATCGTTATAAATTTCTGTCGCGAGAATGGTGTCATTTTACTATGTCTATCACCCCATTGTACGCATAAAATGCAACCCCTGGACGTTGCATATTTTAAGTCTTTCTTGACCTATTATGACATGTACCTTACTAGGTGGTTATAAAATCATTGTGGTCGTACTTTCGGATTGTATCAAATTGCAGGTGACCGCTCCTGCAATATTTGATTTTGATTTGTGAGAAGATTTTGGAAAAAGCATCAAACGTACAGACTGCTGTAAATGGATTTCGTAAAACCGGAATCTGGCCGTTCAACAACGAAGTATTCCATGAGTGGGAATTTGCTCCCTCAAAAACAATGGAAAGGGGGGAAAATTCTGAAAGTGGGAATCCGAAAGGAGAGAGCGAAGTATCTGCAACACCGACATTAAATATAACACCTACAGGTCCTACACTACAATGCACTACTGCATTACATAAAACTTCCACCCCATCGGTATCTAGAGAACAGTAGCTCGCCTTCCCAAAATATGCTTGAAATTAATGACTCAGAAGAAGGTCGACCGCTATCAACCTTTGTTGCCAGACGAAAAATAGTGCTAACCGTTTCTCTTTGTCATTCCTCGTCAAAAGTAAGAATTGTTGATAGCAGTCCAGGTCAATAGATTTTAACGGAATCGCCCTATAAAAATGAATTGGAGGTTTTGGCGACCACAAAATTCCCGAAAAATATCAAGAGTCAAAAGAGCAATAGTTGTCGAAGGTAAAAATAAACGAGAAATTCAAAATCCAAACATGCCCAATGTCATTGCTGATGACGGAACTGGTGCAGCTGATACAAGTTGCATCGTCTGTGGGGAAAGTTACATGGACACTAAGGAGGACTGGTATAATTTTCATGGGTGTTCTGAGTGGGCTCATGAGTCTTGTGGAACCATGGATGAGTTTAACCGAGACACCGATTTAAAGTTGATTCTGACCATTATTATCATTATTATTACAATGGCAAATATGTCCGCCATATTGATGCCGCCATCTTGAATATTGATTTTGACAAAACTTTGTAATCAGCGACATAAAAATTCCCGAGACACCTATTTTGAGTTTATGCCGCCCATAAATGGAAAAAATGCCCGCCATCTTGAAGCTGTCTGTCATCTTGAATATAGATTTTCACAAAAATCTCGTGTACACAAAATTCCCGAGGCACCGATTTTGAGTAGATTTGGATCATAATAGCCATCCGCCATCTTGATTATTCATTTTGAAAAAAAAATTCTTGATTATTATTACTTTACGATGTCAGGCACGGTCTACAAGTTTCGTGGTTCTTTTCAATCCCTTGGGCGGGGGTGACACGACTTATTTTATAATTTTATTACATATAGTTAAAATTTCACCCCAGTCCCAATTTTATTAGTGCATCACCCTGGGTTTCGGAGATATGACGCTTTATAGAACGTCAAGTTTCATGCTTCTTGTCAACCCATTGGACGGGGGGGTTGGACATGAATTATGTTACTATTATTTTATTGCACATATTATATTTAATACTCCACCCCAGCTTCATTACTGCATCCCCTTGGGTTTCGGAAATATGATGTATTATAGAAACCTAAGAAACCGTGTTTCGCCGTTCTAGAAGTTTCATGTGTCTTTTTTTAACCCCTTAGACGGAGGTTACACGAATTATTTCACTATCATTTTATTGCACATTATACTCCACCCCAATTTCATTGGTGCATCCCCCTGGGTTTCGGAGGTATGATAGTATTATAGAAACGTCAATAAACTTTCTAGCGTGGTTCTACATAATCTATGATTCTTTTCAACCCTTTGGACGTGGGTTGGAAATTTAAATTTATTGAGTAAATAAAAGGAGGACGATGAAGAAAATAGAGAGAAGACATAGGACACCTTGTTCAGTTTATGTCGATAGAGTTAAAAGTATATAATATACTAAAACGAATTAAATTAGTTTTGTATATATTTCAAAAGCACTTAGCCTCTCTAATGCTCAGGGTTGTTTTTGTGCTAAATATAAAAGTTTTTGTAGATGTTTGCACTCTTTCATTAAAAGTTTGATCTCCGATGGAAATTAGGCCTTCTAGCCAGATTCCCTTCCTGCTAACGTAAATAATGAGTGCCTGTTTTTGATGTAAATTATCACAGATATATTTCTATATAATGACACGCCGCTTAAGAGCATTAACTGTTAATTATCCGAGGGAATATAAGAATTAATTACAATCTACTGAAATGTTTTTCGTTTTACCCTAATTCTAAAGGTTCGTGGGGGCCACTTACTCGGATATTGTTCCCTCTGAAGAAAAAATTCTCCAACGCAGATTTACTTTTCTCATTCTCAAGGCATTAGGGACAGGTAGCAATAATTTCTAAATACTATTCTAGGCATAGGCAACATCATAAAAGCCATTTTAATTTACAACAAAAGCACGCAACGTTAACACAAAGGCGTAAGTTTTTAAAATGATTTACAGCAATTTTCTAAATATGCATTGTATCTACCTTATAATTTCCACCCACGATTGTTCAATTATTACGAGATAATTCACATATGAGTAGACAATGGACGCGTTATTCTTCATTCTTCACCGTAAGTAAAAGACAAAAAAATGTTGAGCATTTAGTTCCATGCGTTGACTTGCTTTCTCACGCCTACGGGGCAAGCCGGCCTTAACGCAACACGTTCGGTACGGCACACTTGGGATAAGCCAAGTCTCAGATAGTCCTATGATGTCAAAATCCTCATCTATAATAAATTCACTAAATATGTTATATTTGCTACCCAAAGAAACAATATTAAAATGCGAGAAACTCAAAAAAGAGTTGGACATTTCGTTTTGTATGCATTTTATAGAACCCCCAGCAAAAAAGAAACAAGATGCGTAAAAGATAATACACAAATTAAATTAGCTACAACAAAAAAGGTAAACGAGGAACCAGCACGTTAATTTATTTCACCAGCGCACGTTCTACACCTAAGAATAATATTACCACTACGATAAAGCAGTGAGCAATGAGGATTAGACACAATTCACAAGGCCGTTTCCGAGTTAATTGAACGACTTTTATTTTCACGCGTACGCTAGACAAATATTTTTCCTCCATGACCAAGCAGAGTTCCTCCCGTGCTTCCTTTTAGCTAAAGACAAGAGACGGTACCGTGTAGCGGTTAAGTCTTCATACAGCGATACGTTGGTGCCTTTCAATAATTTTCTGGGTTACTAAGGAACTGGGCGAAAATTAATTTAGATACAATAGGGATTTTTTCACTTTTCTTTTAAGTCTGAATGGAATCATTTACTTCCTTCAACTTCAGGAGTCAGGTACAGCCTCAAAATTAACGATTCTTTTGTTGAGTTGACTAGCAAAATTCGTACATACTTTGTTTATAAGCTGTTCCGTTTTGTCAATTTCGGATTTGTTGCCAGTACCATGGACCGTTGAATATGAATCAACAAAATTATTTCGAATAACAGGCCGATATCAAAGTCAACGGAGATGAATTATCCAGACTAGCACTATACACATACAACATTTAGAAAAGTTCGACTTCACAAATTGATCGATTTTAAGCAAAAAATACAGCCAACAATCAATAAAAGTAATGGGAGCTCTATTTCAACGTCTACTCATGTACGACCATACGATACGAATGCCTGATTGGGATTTTAGCCGTTGCCTTTGATTTGGTTGGCCAGTGTATACTGCTCGCTGATTATAATAGCCCAGTGAGTAGGGAAAATGGCTAAAATTTTAAATATAAAAAGAATACTAAAAAACATAGCGTAACGTTGTAATAAAATGTGTATTTCAAAAGAAAACAAGATTTCTAATTCCGCGCGATCAGTATGAAGGATCTAAGCGGCGATGGAATTAAAGCGGCTCGAAACTAGCTGTGGCGTCATAAACTATAATATTCGGAAGGCGTTGCGGCGGAAAGCGGCCGAATGGTCTCCTCGTGGTTTGTAAATTGTAGGCTGTGACGTCACGATTTTGAACCTGTTTGAAAGGGTTCGCTCGCACGCGAGACTTTGATAATTGATAGCAAAATTATTATTGGGAGTTAAGGCGTAATATTTTGCATAACTCATTTTTCAGTATGGTACAACATTCTTATGCAATAAAAAAGTGGGAATGTTCCCTATTGGGATCCAAATTTGTTTGAGCGACATATCGTTGACTTTTTATAAATTTAAGTTAATGATAGTAAATTACAAACTTTTGATGAGTAAGTCAAGTTTCTGGAGAATTTGTTTTGCCTATGTTCATATTATGTATATTTGTTTGGTTCGCATATTCTGGTAAGTTACTGTAATTAAATTCGATACAGGTGCCTTATTTATATTTATAGATTTATAGAAAAACTACCCAAGTTGGAAAAACTGCTTCCTTATTTTTGTTGGGCAGTTTACCGTTTGGTTACTTTTTTTGCAGTCTATTGTTTATTATTTGAAGTATTAGGTATTTTTTTAATATATAATTGTTTACTGCTAAGCTCCACTGCAACTCAACAAGGTTATAAAAACTTTGTTGATACAATTTTGTAACTGTATTATTGTTAACTACAACAGAACTTACTTCAATGTTTACTTCAAATATGAGCTATAATAGGGGAAAATATCTACTTTTTATCAAGTTAAAAAAGTATGGAGATCTCCTATAAATGGGGTATTTTCGCAGCTTTTTAACAATGACAGCAGAAAGTAAATGGAAAAATAATATATCCGTATTTTTTATTTAGTTCTAAAACAAGCTGCAAAGAAAATATATAAAATCATGAGACGTTCAAATAGTGCGACAATTTTTTCGCTTAGTGACGTCATATAAATTAAAACTGCAATTAAACACTTATCTCTGAATATTGCACATTATTTCTTATGTCAAAAATTAAGAAAAACATATGTACTTGAATATGTTGAATATGCAATTTCCCATTTTGGTTTCGTTCGAACGAAAATACCGCATTGCCAGATTCATTTGTATAGGATAATAGGACTACCATTTGTATAGGAATTTGTACACCAGCAACAGAAACTCCTAAGGCCGGCCCTGTCTGCTCTATATGTTCACAGCCTACTAGCATCTGAAAGTGATATTTCCTTTTCCGTACGAACATCACCCAGGACTCTGTAATTGCTTAATTATTATTCGGAAATAGCAATTAGTCTTTAGGGTCATTCGACAGATCTGGGCTGTAATTGCTCATATAATGACAGTATGAATTGGATATGCTTGAGGTAGGCGGTGGCCTGCAGGGTGTAGATTAAATTCCGCCCTTAGTATAAAGTCTAAAATGAACAAAAATTATGATATTGGGTATGTCAGTTTGGCAGTAAAATATTTTGACAATAATCAATATTATGTGTCTGCATTAAAAATGAAGAAAAAATATGTCTAGGACCAGGTAAGCCACTGTTTTCGCATCGTATCTCGCGTAGTTATAACTCAATATGTAACAGGGCTCATTTTAAAGGTCTACAAAAAAATTTCTATAAATGTTTCCCGAAAAATGCATCAGTTTTCCGTTATTAAACGATGAATACCTCGAACCAAGTTGTTGCAAAAAAGTCTTCATCTACGAGCGGCATTTTGCTCGGCCCTTTATTTTGGACCTAGCGCATTGATCAAAAAAAATCTCTGTGTTTTCTTATAAGCTTCATTTATGGTCATTCCAACTTTTTTAATAGAACGCGAATATTTCGAGTTATTCTGGAAAAACTGTCCAAAAACACAGATTTTTAACATAGATTTTTAAAACAGTTATTTGCGATTGAAGACG
>CAXKVY010005340.1:0-13707 GCA_964058915.1 Tetropium fuscum | reverse complement strand
TATAGATAACGAACTGTGCAGAGTTGTAAAGTATAATACATAGATGAAACCGTATATAAATTAAACAGCAAATTGTTGTTCATAACAAAATGGACCAGAAAAAGTGTAAAAAAAATGCACAATAAATCAGTTTTTGAGTTTCTAGCAATAACCACAAGTGCAATCGTAACCTTGAACATGTAAATTATTTATGCAAAAATCTGGATCTGTCGGATGGATAGTTTTGCCACAATGGCCAATTCAATTTTTCTTGGCCCTTTATGCAGGTAATCAACCTTGCTCGTACGTGGTCCGATCGTAATATTTCCGTTTAATTTTTATAAACTTCAGAACATTATCTAAAATTTGTATATTCAACTTGTACATTAAAATGATGTTAAAATGTTTTAAAACGCGTCCGAACATTGGAGTAAAACGCAAGAACTCGCTCCAGACTTCCACTTAGTAGCAATCCGATATATCGATGATACATTTCAGGATGAAAATTAAAAGATGCTTTATTACAAAAAAATATATTTTTAAGCATAAATCTTGCCGATCATTTTGCGATCCAAAATATTAAAAAAAAAGTCCAGTAGAAGCCGATATATGAATTTTTGAAGTTGTCGACTTTTAGCCATTTTCGGACATTAAATCGCCCATAACCCAAAAACAGTGCAGTTTAATTTTTAAAAGAAACAAACGTAATAGGTTTAAATATCAGCACAACAAAGAAAAGCTAGACGCCCTCTATGGAACTAAAAGAATTACAAAAAAGATGAAGAGTGAACTTAAAAATAGGAGACTCTAAGCTGAATACATTGGAAATAGAAAGAGTAGATACTTACAAATATCTAGGATCTATATTCTAAGAAGAAATAATGTAAAGATATACAGAGGAAAAGAATGCACAGGATGTATGATGAGAAGGTTATGTCGAACGTGTTGTGAAGGGGGAACTGGTCGAAGGAGTGCTGAAGGAAGGAAGGAAGGAGTGAAGGTATAGCTCCTCAGTGATGCAAGTGGCAAGTCATCATCTGCATCGCTATCTCTACCACTCTCATAATCCTCTGCCCGCTCATCTGTAATAACCTCTCATTCCAGTGCGACCTAATTTGCCAATAATTCAAGTTATGTTTGAAATAGACTATTTCCATGCTCTGCAAAAAAAAAACATAGCATTTTCAGAATGTCTATCTACGCCACTAGCATGTGTGCACCTACGCCATTGGAATCATATTTATCGACCATGAAAATTTATATTAATAAGTTGCTGCTTATTTGCTGCAACTTATTGTGTGAATTTGCTGATCTCCGAAGAAACCGCTAACGGAACAGCAAGACTGTGTTTACTTATTGCACATATTTTTATTTTGTTAAAAATCATCCTTGCTGAAATAAGCATCGCTAAAAATCTTGTATAAAACTGGCACACTGTGTACAAAAAAGAGCAACTTAGTTCATTTGACTTAACATTGCACGCTAATGGCAATATATTCCTCAATATATACCTCAGTTTTTCTAAAAAT
Source organism: Tetropium fuscum (assembly GCA_964058915.1). NCBI lineage: Eukaryota > Metazoa > Arthropoda > Insecta > Coleoptera > Cerambycidae > Tetropium > Tetropium fuscum. Next base: position 12,199 of record CAXKVY010005340.1, on the reverse strand, counting down.
ACATCTGTTGCAAAAAACACAGTGATTAGGGTGTTATAAACAAATACAAACTTGTAGTGACATGTAAAAATAAAAAGCAACATTATATCGCACCTTCAGTACAAAACTGCATTTTTCAGTACTGCACGTTTCTTTTTAATTTTCATCCTAAGTAACATGAGAGTCAACTAGTCGCTTGTATGAGAGGTATATTTATATAGGTATATATAGGTGATTGTTGATTCAGTTTCGTATAAGGTAATGCGCCATTAATGTCTCCGAAAAAACTGGAAAATAGAGCCAACGAATTGGCGCATACTGGAAAATTTTCTTTCTTTTTACAATTAATGTTAATAATTGAAGACTATTAGTAGTCCTGCTTATTCTTGAGCCAGCTTTGTTAAACAATCGTTTTTAATATTTTCCTAGAAAGAAGATCGAGAAACAAAAAATTACGAAATTCATCCAATGGAAACAAAGCAGTGTAATTTAAACTCACCTGTCAATAAGACATTTTTAGACCTCGACACCTTTCGCCACGAAAATATTGCACCGAGCAACGCTCCAGGTGTAATTTTTGGGTAAGGGTTTTGGGTAACAGTACTTTTGGGGTAGGAAACGAGAAATACTGCAATATAAAAATTGTTCTGTGGTCTGATATACCTCTATTGAATTTCTCTTTCAGAAGAATTCCTTATTAAAATAAATGATGCAAATATCGCCCTTAACTTATCACCGACTTAATTAGCTGCTGATGAGCCACAACATTTTTCCATGTCTACAAACACTGTAACAAATACACCGCCATTACGAAGACATTTTAAAAAAGCTTCATATTGCGAAATCGGATAAGATGATGAGCCTGATTTTGGCGAAGACAGTAATGAAAGCGACACCCACAAGCCAACAGAAGACGAGCCGTCAAACAGAGGGTGCAGCTCTGATTCGTCGAGCTGTGGCTCTGATTCTGAATCGGAATCATCTATTTATTCTTCCCGGATCGCCTGAACCAGAATTATGTTTGGAGAAAACGCGATTGCACGTCGCATCACCTGATAAAACGGAAAACCCAAAAAAAAATGAAGACCGACACCCGGAATCATGGAGGAAGATAGTAAGGAAGCGTCTCAAAGACACGGGTGAAAGCTATACAACGAAAGGAAAAGTGGTCAAAGAAAATCTATGAGACGGTCGTGATCACATCGATGCACTCTTAAATGTGTAACAAAATTCTCCGAGGCCTCGAGACAGGAAATATTTGATAACTACTGAAAACTGGCTCCGTACAACGTCAACGCGATTTCTGAAGTTGTTGTATTGAACCACTCAAGCTGAAGTATCGACGCATAACGGCGGACCAGTCAAAGGGAACAAGACGGCAGATTTGTGCATTTTATCTAACGAATGAAGGTTGAAGGATTGAAGAACAAATTTGAACAGCCATTATTTCTTTAAACAACTCATGAGAATTTTGTTTTCGCTCTCATTAACATTTTGCTTTTTTTGCAGTTGCGTCGTTTTTGCACAGGAGCCGGGGCGGAGGTGCGATCATCTGGTTACAGACATAAATAGGTCCCACCTGGGCAATTCCTACCACCCCCTGTCAAGTTATGGCGGAACTGAGACCACCGAGCGGTCGGCTTCCATAAAGTAGAGTCCTATGCATCTGCTTACATAATATGTGGGATGCATATCACCCAAAGACCTTTTGCTGGGGCAGGGCTGGGATAACATAGTCTCAAAACCCTATAAACGGCTAATAACATAAACAGAAAGGACCAAATAATTGCGAAAATAAAAATAAAACAGATAACAGAATTAAGATGTTCCTACAAAAAAATCTAATTTGCCTAATTTGACTAATTTGACTAAAATGACTAATTTGATTTGCAAAAAACTATATTGTAGGCAAAAATAAAAAAAATGATCCTCATCCAAAAATTACTGAGATGTCACTAACGAATTTTGTGGCTTTAGCAAGGCAAAGATAAATATATCCCTAACTAAAATTTCGAGTGTTGAAAAAGTGACGGACAGTACTGAAATTTTTAATCATTTTTTCATTACAATGATCGTCAACCTTCAGAAATAATACAATACGTTATACGTTACAGTTATATATGTAGGTAGTGTATATATGTATGTATATGTGTACATGAGTGTGTGTGTATATATGTATGTGGTTGTATATATGTATGTAGTTAATAGCTACATATATAGTTATAAAATAGTTATAAATCGTTGTATATTCTTTGCATATAGCTTTATATTTTGTAAATACACTATTTAAAATCTATACCCTATTGTACCTCTTATCTTCATAAATAGTGTTTGGTTGACTTATATGAAGTACCAAGTTTATTTACACACATTTCATTTTATGCGAAAATTAACTTTATTCTATTCTATCACCTTTTGCCAAGTGTCATTTTGTCGCGCGACCTTAGTCGCATGTCCAAATAAACATGTTCTTTTGACAAGTAACCAAATAAACGTGTCCTTGGGAGGCAATACCACACAACATAAATTAAAGAACGTTAGCAATTAGTATTTAAAGGAAAATGCATGAGAAGGTTACGTCAACTTGGTAAATACATCGCAATATTTTCTTTTGTGCTATCTCATAATATTCTGTTTTGGCCTTCGAAGATGTAATTTTACATTATTACATTATACTTGAGTATGATGCAAATTTAAAGGTCGTTCCTCAAAAATAACAGTTTTTAAATTCATGAAAAATAGGGAGTACATTTTATTTGGATATGATGCAGTGCGAATGATCTTTCTTATTCAAACCCTCATATTTAATATCCAAAGTTTAAACACTGGTGCAATCTGTTTTTTATAACAACATATTTGTAGTATTTATACTGAAGTAAATTTTTTATGGTTCACAGAAACACATGCTAAAGCGGGGGAGTTAGGCGAGTGCGGGCAGTTCAAGTGCAATGACGTACGAAGGTGCATCGTAGAGACACGGTGGTGTATTTAAAACTGCTTTAGATTCGCCTTTTCAATATAGTTTATTAATGTACAAATCTAGGGCTTTAAGCCCATGTATTTTAGTTAAGTTTATTCCCCTGGTAGGTACCAGGTTTTTAGGATTATTTCTTTATTACAAAAATAAATATGAATTTGCCATACTAGGTATATCGTAAGTATTGTTTTATTTCTGGAACCCAAAATTAATTAAATAGAACTCTGAGAAATCAATACAAGCTGACAATATTGATAGTAATATATAAGAAATTATTCATTATAAATTCGTACTGGAGAAGGGTTATAGAAAAAGTGTGATTGCAATTTTTGCACAGAATACTGATCTTAATATAATTGATATCGATTTCAAACATTTATGCATTGAAAAACATTTTGAGATTTACGGGGTTAAGTTCAGGATCGACAAGGTAATAACTATTATTTTAACATGCTACCAATCCCCCAGTGGTGATATTAACATATTTCTTGTCAAGATGTCAAGATCTAAGAGATTTTAGAAGAGTTATTTTGGGATCCGTAAGTGATATAGCGCCAAAACCACAATACAAGGGAAGTTTCAGTAGCATCGCAATGAACGGGTTTCCGACTAACTCATTAGTGAGAGTTTGCATGATATTTATGGGAGGCAGGATATACATATAACATTCGAATACCTTTTTATATATATCCCTATACTACTTTAATACAAGTTTTTCTTTTCGTAAATATCTTAATAAAATATTACTTACGATAAAGTTTCAATAAATGATGACGTTAAATGAGCTAGCATGAAACTTAAAGACTGACAGGTCTTGCAAATGTCATATCCTGGGTTAACAGCCGTGTAAAAGAATGTAAAACAAAAAAACCGAGAGCATATTTGTGCAATATCTCAAAAGACAACATTACCAAAACAGGATTAGGAATACAAATAATGTATGAGTAGTTAATGCAGCGTGGAATACAGTAAAGGAAATATCTGAAAAAACTAAACAATGAAATAATTATTTATGTAACAAGTGCGAAAAGATGGCGATTGCGATGAGTGAGCGCCGGGCGTCAGCCGATAATACCAACTCCTGCTGGAAGCTTCCGGCAGGATGAGGTGCTATCAGGTCGCACAAGATACTCACGAGTCGCGATTGACGTCCGCACGTAGCACTCTATTTTTTTCCAGAACGGACAAAATGTAGCAATTGGACAACAAAATATTTGTATTAAAAATTAAGCGAAAAAAATTAAGTAATAAATAAAATATCCGGTAATAGAGTCAGAAGCTAATCAAGTCCCTATGAGAAAGTGAGAGGGAGAGAGATATATAATTTCTTCATACAGAAAATGTAAAAGAATGAAACGCTACGCTTCGCTCAGATCCAGATAATTTTTTTAAACTGCGTAAATCTTTTAACATGAGTTTGACACCTTAACCTTATTATTAGAGTATTTTTTATCATAATTATTATTAGATCGCTACAGTTTATGGCCATGAAAAAGTCATACATAAATAGGAATGTTAAGCGCAGTTCTAAAGGAATTTGATAAAAGCGGAAATTATTCCGGAACGTAACTGTACAAATGATACACTTATTAAATATTAATGCTTGTTATGAGTAAGCGGGGACAACTTCTTATCTCTACAATAGGATAAGGTATTACTTATCTTCTTTCATATTTATTTACCCTTCTTTGTTCCCGCTTCCCTTTCTACGTAATACAAACAACAATAAGAAATATAATAGGGGGATATGAGTAGATAGACTATGCATACTTTTTAGAGATTAACGGTGATCCAGTGGCTTTACACAGGCGTATGGGACTGGTAGTACCAAGAAAGATTTGTGAAATGAAAAACAGCAAATTGTGTAATTCCTGGATATGATATTCTATGGATATACGGACACCCTGCCACTTTGTTAACTGACCAGAGTTTGGAAATAGCAGTTTCATTGTCACAAAAAAGCGTGAATGCTATACCTACGTGTTGAAATATGAGGGTCAATATTGAGATTCTCTTCAATAAATACATCAGTGGCGTGCATTCAGTTAGTTGAGAGTCATATTTTGGATATTTTTCTAGTTTTCCTCATTTCTTAACATACGCATATAGTTCTCATCTACTGTCACTCAGTTGAACACATCAGTTGTTCAGTTATACGCGTCATTCTTCAATTTCTTCAGTTAAAGGCACCAGTGAACATTTGAAAAATTGTATGCTACCCAAAAAATCTTTAGAGTATTAAAATCAACGTTCTGTAGATAAATGAAAATATAATTAACGGACCGCTTTTGAAAACATACTTTAATTACAATGTTTATCAAATTAAAATAATATCTTTAATTAAAAAAAAATAAAACACGAGAAACACATAAAAAACGAAACAAGATAATTGATGTATTAAATGGTACGTTAATATCGCGTATGACCCCCTCAACTACGAATTACCGCATGCATGAGACTTTAGCATGGTATTAATTTAAACTACAGGTCGCACGTGGCGTTGAATGGTTGTCTATAATGTTACGTTTATCTAAACTTAGATTTGACAGTAGTCGTTGCACACCGTATACTGCACCTTGGTGTTGACAATAAAATTGGGAAAATACGAATAATTTGCACTTACTTGATAGTTGAAAATTCAGCGCCAATGTATCCACTAGCGGCTGAAGTTTGACCTAACAGCAGGAGATAATTTGTTTAGGTATTATTACCGTAGCACTGTGCAGTAATAATAAATCATATTCAACACTCAATGGTCCTTATAAATTTAATAATAATTAGTTGTGTAACTGCTATAAAATTGAAAACCATATTATAATATGGTAAAAAAATATTTAAAAAAATATTTGCTGAATACAGCATTAAGATGCGTAAAGATCTAGGAAGGAGCAAGCATGTTTACAATGTGTATGAAATGAAAAATTACACATATATATTGCAAGAAGAATTGGACATATATATTGCACATATATATTGCACATATATATTGCACATATATATTGCACATATATATTGCACATATATATTGCATATATATGCGCTCTTGCACATATATATTGCAAGAGCGTCGTGTGAGTCCGGCCAGGCAGGAAACACAGAACTATGCAAACATATTGGGTTCGTTTTTTCGAATATTTATAATATATTAATATTATATGTCGATGTCGTATAATATACAGTATTATACAGAATTATACAGTAAAAGAAAAACAATGTGTGAATGGAATCTTAAATGGAATTCCACCATCCATGAGTTCGAACTTAAAAAAAGTCACCAGTATCACACTAAGTATCAAATATTATTATGTGTGACAAGATTATAAAAAAATATGTATTTTTATTTACTCAGAAAAACTCGGAAAGTTGACTTTGGTATTCAGAGACGACAATTTTATAGAATCCCTGATACCAAAATTGGAAAACTTTAATTTCAGATTTTAATTGCCCCTTTTAGTGACAAAAATTGAAAATCAATACTTGACAAATTTCGATTTAATTTATAACAAAATTTTATTTAACAAGTAGATATTCTAAAATAAAACGACTAATAATAATTTATGTTGGTAGGTTGGTGGTAACATGTAGGTACATATTACGTTCTCTGATTGTATTGTCTCTCATTGAAAGGACATCGCAAGTTTTATTGGTAAATTGGTGGCCGGTGAATGATTAATTTTTGATATGTTGTAGTTTAACTAACTGTGAACTAGGTTCCTTTAACGAAACTGTAAATTATGACCAGTTTCTCCGGTAGATTTCTCCAAAGACTGGACCTACCCCTCGATACTGTTTCAAAGATTTCTCAAAGCATATTACAGGTATTGAAATGGTAATTGCTCCAAATTTACCATTATTTGGTCTAAGATTGATGTGCCTCAACTTCGGGTTTTGCGGGAACTGACGCCACGTTACGCTTTTTAAATGCATTACACCAGTTTGCTTTGGTTCAATAAATCTATCGTGCTTTTTTTATTTTCGTTTACTTGCAACAAATGGTATGTATTTGTTGTGATAATCCGACAAATTCACAAATAAAACAATTTTGTTTCTAATTGTCATCACTATATAACAATCAATCAAAACCAGCAAGCATATCAATAATAAGTGAAAATGGTGGGATAATAATTATGTTACAAAATTAAAACATGTCACAAAATTAAAACAAATATCCTGCTTATCTTATCTTAACATGCTGCACTTACGATTTATGTTCCAAGTTTTAATTAAGTTGAAATACATTTTTTTCGGTTTGATTTCTTTTAATGAATTATTAAAATAAGTACCTATATATTCGTAATAAGAAAATAAGAATAAGTAGCTATTCAATTTTTGTAAAAAAAAATAATAAATTTAATGTATTATAAATAAAAATTGTAAATAAATAAATAAGTTATAATTATAAATAAACAAAAAATACCTATTCCACTTAAAAGTTTAACACATAATTAGTTTTCTTTGAACTAGACACAATTGCAATTTCATATCCTGAAAAACAAAATCAACTTCTTTTTGTATAAGATTAAAATATACCCGGTATCAATCTAGCATCATGTTCTATCACTTATTACGTGGGCTAACGCGCCAATATTCTTGGCAAAAGATGTGACCTCGATAGGAGGGGGCCGAGCGGTACCATCGCTCTTTACCCCTAATAAAAAGATAGTGAATATTAATAAAGCTACTTATATTATAGATGTTTTATACCAAAGTAATCGTAGTGCATTCTAAGAACGGGATTTAGCGTTACTACCGGCAAACCGGAAGTAGAAGCACATGAATGTTAGATAAAATAATTGTAAACATTCTGGTTATACATTTCCAGCAGTTATCATTTCAATACCTGCAGTAAGGCTATGAGAAAACGTTAATACAGTATCGAGGGGTAGGTCCAGTCTTTGGAGCCCTCTACTGGAGAAACATCCCATAATTTGAAGTTTTGCCAGAGGAACTTTTGTGCAGAATCAGTTGTGTTGAACCAATTTATCAAAAATTCATTAAATTTGATCGCCCACCAATTTAGTAAGAAAACGTGCGGTGTCCTTTATTTATTTAGTTAACATATTTCGTATCTACAGGTATATATAACCTAAATGATACAATTAAGAGAAAATACAGTAATATGAAGTACGTAAAGAAAACAAATGAATAAATATGAAATAAACAACTATTTTAAGCATGTAAAGAATTTTTTTTAGTTGATTAAAGACAGAAAAAGTTTAGTTCAATGGAATTTCACAGCATTTACAATTTCGCTTACAAGAGAGTAATTCCCAATATTTTTGCGACATTGACTTGATTGAAGTAATTCAGTAGACCTAGTTGTATATATAGTTTGGCACTCTTGCTAAATAAAGACTAACGCATTGCTTTGAATTTTACCATAGGGAAGCTCATATGTAAATTCTAAATAAGCACATTGTCTTTTGATGCTGCAGGTGGATGGGGGATCTCATTCTCATTAGATTAAGTCTATCATCATACACACAATTTTGTCCATGTTAAGTTTGGATATAATATAATTGTAGATTTTGCGCTGAACAGATTCCAATTGATGAATGTAGATAAGTAATATATTGAGGACTCCAAATTATGTAGCAGTATTACAGGCGCTCTTGCCTGTAATACAAGACAACTATATAATAAACTAACAGATAAGATATTAGTAAACCTGAAATATTTGGGCCGTCACGGAGTCGCGCCTCTTCCTCACGATAGGGACGTATGCTGTCACAGAGCGCGCCACATGTACACGTGCACGGTCTCTTATATTCGCCGCGCCGCGCCAGGCTGAAGAGTTTAGATCACCAAACCGTTATACCCATAAACGGCCGCTATTTCATTAAAGATATTTTCTTTAATCAAAGGATATCCGCCTTGCATTTGAACGTTTAGTTATATTACTGAATGCAGAAGTTTGCAAGGAATTCAACTTAATTTCAAATTAGTAGTCCGCATAATAACTAGAGCTTTTTATGTCTGCCTGAACGGCTCTGAAATGGATAATTAAGTAGTTTTTCCAAGACATTTCTCCGTAGAGAAATGTTGGAAAATACTGAGAATTATTCCAGAAATAATTAATGGAGAATACTCATTTGAGTCTGGAATAAATTAATACAGTAACTTTATTTATATTTTTTAAGGAGAGGCGAAGTCAAATGGAGATGTAAATACTTCTATTTGTGGAGATTGTCAAGAAAGCAATTAAAAAAGGTCAACTACATAGTTCACTCGATTACCAACATATTATATTATTGTAACTATTTCGCAAATTCTACAGGATTTCACCATACCGTTTGGTACGAATACACCCCAATAAACATTTTTCGTAACATGTGGTAACGGTTATTTATATAAAGACTATATAAAGGTAATGAAGGTATATAAGATGGTTCGGGGTTTTTGTAAGCTAGCCTTTTAGTAAGCTAGTCTTATAACGATTTTATAAAATTACCGTGATCTTTGTATATGATGTATATGGGTCGGAGTGTAGTGAATGGTAGTGGTTACACTTCCACCTACAGCACTCATTAGGCCTCATTAGGTACTTTGTCCATTCCTCCTTTTTTTACTTGAGCACTTTTCTTCAAATCAGCCTATTTATTACTGGTGGCTTGGCGGCAAAGTCTACAATTTTTTATGTATGACAGTATGGTTCTGAGATACGGAGATTTTTTACTCTGGTCCTGATTACCATTTATCTGGGACCACGCGTTCGCGGCAGGTGGGTTGAGTGTTTCCAGGTCTCAGGTAGACAGCCACAATCTGCCGAGCCTGCCTAGGCCTTTGGGTACATAATAAAGTAATATAAACATTTTCATCACCCATTTTATAAAACATACGGTAATATATCCTTAATTATATAGTAGTGTTGTCAATCATCTTAATAAAAACTGTAAGTATTGTTTATCATGCTATTGTTTATTATGCTATAAAACTTCTGATGATCTTGAATGACAATAACTGTTTTTTTAATAAAACTCCATTTATTCTAATAACAGAAATTTCCATTATAAAACTTTATTGAACGTTTTATATTTATATTGTCATTTCAGCTATATAGAAATACAGCAGATGAAAATAAGTAGATATGTTGCAAAACTGGAAAAAATTAAGAGCAGCACTTAATTTTGTCGCAAAGTTGGGAAAACTTAAATTCTAAATTCTTATTAAAATTCTAAATTCTTTACCTCTGGCATTCTGCTTAGATGTTAAAATGGTTAACCTAAAAAGTGTAATTCAAGAATACTTATATTTTAGTGTCCTTTCTCATCATCATGATCCGATTCCACATTACGTCAATACGAAGATATATATATACATATATATATATATATATATATACATATATATATATATATATATATATATATATATATATATATATATATATATATATATATATATATATATATATATATATATATTATATATATATATATATATATATATATATATATATATATATATATATATATATATATATATATATATATATATATATATATATATATATATATATATATATATATATATATATATATATATATATATATATATATATATATATATATATATATATATATATATATATATATATATATATATATATATATATATATATATATATATATATATATATATATATATATATATATATATATATATATATATATATATATATATATATATATATATATATATATATATATATATATATATATATATATATATAATAATCTAATCACAAAAAAATTGAAACCTACGAGAAAAAAACGTTTTCAAATATTTCAAGTGATACCGTTTATACCAAAGAACATTAGTTGCATATTTAACCTTGAATGGTCTCTGGTAAAACGGTTTACCGTCAAATATAATGTAAAAAAACAGAGATAAGTTCACTGTTAGGCATATATGATCTTTTCTTGTCCCCAGAAGAGTACATAATTGACGTTTCCGATATAAAATATCTTTAGGGGAATTTTGCCCGTGAAAGGGTTAAGATAAGTGATATAGCATTTACGGTAACTATTATATCAAGAAAGCGTTCATTAGGATAGTAGACGAAATCGACTTGACAATGTGTTATCTGAATTACATTCCAGAAATATTCCTTTGCAATTTTTTTGTTGTAATACGTACATACATGGGGCAAATAGAGCCGATTACCGATTTAATATTGAAAAGTATTCATTATGGCAATGTTGTTTGCTATAACAATTATATTTTCTAATGCCTTCGTAATGATTAATTACTTCGTGGATATTTCAGGTTTTTACGGTGTTGTTTTGTGTTTGGTTCTGTTTGGAAGGATGAGCTGGGATCTCATCTTCCGCAAGACGATGTTCGTAGACTCTATAATTAATGTTAGTTTGTCCAATGCAAGTGGAGGAACAGATACACACCATGGGAGTCATTGAAGACAGGATCTTTAGGAGTTTTGGTTAGGTTGAAAATTGTGTGTTGGGTTACAAAGATAGTCTTTATGTTGTTGGATATGAGGGTGATAAGAGATTTTATCTTTTCCTACCCTATATCGAAGGTCAACCCTCCAAATAGGAGAACCTTTCTGTATTTTTCATATATGTTGCGTATGTAAACATATCCACATTAAACAAATTGCCAGATTGATCTTAATAAATATTGATCTGTCATGGTGAACGGTCATGAGATCCCCAATATAAAAAATACTCTTACTATTAACTCATATAAAACTATAAGGACGTTGCAAAAACCATCAAATATTATTTACAGTAATTATGCTATTTGTCACGGCTGTATAAGTCACGGACGTGTGTCAGTCATATGATGCATTTTAAATTTTACACAATTTTAATTTTTTTTATACGTAAAACGCTGAGTAAGAGAACATAATATGTTTTCATTATGTATTATGTCGTCCCAAAAAGTGACCTCAAATAAGGACAACGTAACTATTGTGATGGGTTAAAGTAAAGAGATTCCCGCTTGGTCTCCTCATATTGAGGCTATGACAAATGCTATGGGTATTAGCATATGCGAGTATTTTCTACAAAACCACCCGCTCGAAAAACAACAATAGCAAGCTCTCATGTAGGAGTTGAAATAATATTAAGTGAAATAAAATAAATAACATAAATGTCACAAATAACATAAATCTTAGCATTTATGCATTTTTAAAACATTATGAAAAAGCAGTAAGAGAAAAGCTTTTAATTTCATGAAGTAGATACCTAATCAAAAATAACACTGAGTGACAGATATTCC
>CAXKVY010005339.1:0-22967 GCA_964058915.1 Tetropium fuscum | reverse complement strand
ACCTTATTTACCTTACCTACTTGATTAATAATTAAAAAAAATCTACTCGGAAACCGCATTAATAGTTATTAAAATGAAAAATATTCGAAAATTAATAATAATATTATTGAACATACTATTTCAATTAATGAATAACGAAATAATGAAATAAATGCTCATATCCACTTACAAAGTATATAAAATAGGTAAATTGTTGTTTTTATCTGCCCACACGACCTTCTCCCCCGCTATTCCCTTAAAATTTACCCTAGACATTTGGGTTTTATTTATTCAGTTCCACTTGACCTTCCATCGGGCGCGGCTGATCCGATTTATACAACGCAAATGTTTATTACTAGTACTTTCGACTCGTAAATAGCGGCGGAAATTACTGTCACTAATAGCTTTCTGACGAGACCGGTTAGTTTTCTATACTCTTGGCTACAAGAAAGTTATTTGCAAAGTGTTCAGACAGATACATTGCACCCTTAACAAAATATAATTGCAAATAATGAAAAAAAAAACGGTTCTTGCAATGATTGCAGTCAAATATTCAGAATATTCAAATAGTCAGAAATACCACAAGAGGAGATAGATGATATAGATGTTTTCGTATTTTATTTATTACATTAAAGTCAGATTCATAGGTACTTTAATTAAAATATTTGAATATTGCTTTTAAATATAAATTAGGATAAGTGAGTTACTTTGACTATATTCTAATATTTTATGCCATTTATGATGATTTGAAATTAATTGCAGCACTATTCAAAAAAATACCTATAAAAATATGAATCTGCAGTAAAAAATTACAAACATAATTTTTGATACTTTGCTCTTTAATTCTCGATGAGTATTAAATCTAAATTTGCTAAGCAGTAAATTTTAGAACCACTTTTGTAATAGTATGAACAGTAGTTTTCGGAATACATATTGGGGAAACATTTTTTCTAGTAGAAGAGGAATGACCATTTACAAAATTGTATTATTAAGACTATTTTTATTTCTAATTTTTTTTTTACTGTCAATACAACCTGAATTCCAAAAAAATTATACCGTTATCTGATTAAATGTTTTGTTGGAGTATCCTTGTCCATCACACGAGTAGATATAAATTTTCTTAGTGTTCTTTTGTAAGCTTTAGTTTCAGCATAAAAAAATTACCCGCTTACCACGATTTTACAAAGTAAATATTTTTCATAAAGTTACGCAAGTGCTCAAGTGCTTTTTTACATTGTCTATTTTATGAGTCATTATTTTTTACGTAGCATTTCGATAAAACGCCATATTCACTTTAAAAACTTTTAAAATCATCACTATATTTTCTACGACCAATAGGTATGGAATTTTTGGAAATGGGAAACAATGGGAAACAAAATGGGCTTCTCAAGTGTACAAAAATATACAGGGTGTACCATTTTACATCATTTTCTTTCTATTTCTGAAAATACGTTGTCATTTCAGGTTAAATCGAATCTAAACAATAAAAACGGATTCTCAGAAAAGAACATATTGAGAGAACACTGGCGAAAGCCGTATTTCATTATCTCAAATATTTCAAGGGTTATATAGGTTTCAAAAGGATCAAAATATAATGTGGCACCCGGCACCCGATAATATAAATAATAGGATTATAGCGACTGAGTGAAGATGACAAAATTATTAATATTTTGCTTTTGAGATTTTATTTAAAATATTATCCTCGACAAATAGGCTTTTTTATATTAAATAATAGGTTAAACTAACAAAAACTGTAATTAAAATATTTCTACAACTCGGGTAAGACAAAGTTGACGATTACCATAGTAACTGAATAGCAGTAACAAGGAAAATTACATTCCGCATTTGAAACTGTAATAAATTGAGTACACTTTAAGTTCATTACAGCCAAAAAAAAGTTTATTTGAGACGAGGACGTAATACATCTTATTGTTACAGAATTTCCAGCTCTCGATGTTTTCTATTTCCATTTCGGTGTCTTCCTTCGATTCGTTTTAGATTTAAACTTGTGTAGAGGCTGAAATATCATGCCGTTACACACTCTACGATCGGATTTAACTGAAAACTCGATTGTCAGGAAATAATAAAATGTGTGTGTTTATTTAAATTGCTTACCTATCTTTATGCGAAATGATATGCATGAGAGATAGACGTGAGTCTAAGCGTTGAAAACATGTTTGCACAAATGCTTGGATTTTATCATAGTTATGAAATTGCAGCAAATGAAGTAGTAACAACAAGAATGTATGCCATGCATTTTATGTTAGGGAAATAAATTATTCACTTCTATTTTCCTGGCCTCGCAAATGTATGCATATACTCTAAATAAATGCTATCGCGACGGCTTCCTGTTTATTGAAATATGGACTCCGAGCTTAGTCCTCAATGATTTTACTGCGCAGTTGCTTTTCTAAAGTAGGATCTGGATAACATATCATAGTGCATAAATTAAATTTAAAAAATACAAATATTAAAAAATAAAACCCAAGTTGACAGCCGCCACTTACAAGATAATCTATGTTGTAGGATCTGTGCTTTTAACGTATATAAACGAAAATATTTTACACCCAGGCAGGGGCGAGGGGAAGCTAGTCAGCCACCAATAAAAAGCATGAAAGTTTTTTGCATATTCATACTTAATTGCATAATTTTATTATTTCATTAATTGTAAATGTAGTACTACATGCACAAGATTACTTATAGACCCGACTAGATTATGATGCTACTACATTGAAAATTTTCGACGAGAGCGATAGCGAGACTCCCCCCCCTTTTTTGGCTCTGCCACTGACATATATCAACACTAAATAATACTTATTGGGATTTGTTTCGGTATTGATTATAATATACACGGTAGCAGCTGTATGATTATTTTTTACAAGAGTGTTAGCGTTTACAAAAGGTGTAACCCGTGTGCTCACAGCTCTGACTTTGAATCTGGGGTTATCTAATACTATATGTGGCATATTGTATGAGTATCACTGTGAGTATATACTGTTTTTGCTGTGGAAAACTTTCTATAAATATCTATGAGTGTTTAAAAGATATGCATAAATACATTATAATATAACATGATCTTACTTGTAAGATAGAAATTAACTGTCAAACTAGTTCTAAGAACCAAGTTCTATTCTAAATTCAAGCACCATAAGGATCTAATATTCTCCCCAGTGTTGCCTATCAATAGAATCCTGTTAAATAAGGAAATAAAGGTGCGATCAAATAAAGAAGTAAATAAAGGATCAAATAAAGGAGCGAGCAAAGGTAGTGGAGGAAATCCAGGACGTCACCAGATGCTACCAATTATTAGTACGGATGGAACGACCAAAGGGCGAAAAAAGAAGTAGCCCAATGCTTCAGATGCCAGAAGTACGGGCACTAACAAAGAAATTGTACCGCCAAGGCCAGGTTTGTGAAATGCGGCGAAGACCACTGCATATCGGAGTGAGGCGTAGCTCATCCGGCAAATTACAGAAAATACGTCAAAGCAAAAAAGTCTCACAGCATGCCATGCTCAACAGCCGCAACCGCAGCACCGACAGCAACAGGTGATCAAACTAAAATTACAAATATTAAGTTTTTCCGCAAAAAAAAAAGTCTCAAAAAAAGAACCGATATCGCTGAAGAACAGAAGCCCGCTCAGTTTATTAACTGCTTGTGGTTGCCTGCCCAGCTAAGAGAAGCCCCCAACGTTCTGTTCACCGGCCTGCCAACTCTACAAGACCAGTAAAGTTAAGCCTGAACCCCTGCAGAAAATCCTTCATACAAAAAGCCGAAGCTTCAGATCTACGACGACGGATAAGTATAAATTAATATTATTTTTAAAAATACTAATAAATATATTAAAACATCCCTAATGGCAGGAATCTGACTTACACGCCAAACCACACCACCCTCACCCTACCTGAGTTTGTGCCTGCAAGCTGCGAGCCTCGTCATCCTGAACTAAAATGCCCATCCTCCCAAGCGCGGGGGTCGCGTAAATCGCGCGACACTGTCAACATCTTTAAGGACCCTTACGGAGCGGTCTAGGCATATAATACGAGTATATTGGAATACATTATATTATTAAACCAATAGTAAGTATACCAAATATCTTCAAACTTATATCAAATTAAATCAATTAAATTATCTCTTAAATTATTTGAAATCTTTATTCATTCATAAACACCCTTTATTAAATTTATTTAAATAATACAAATTCATAACATATATATATATATATATATATATATATATATATATATATATATATATATATATATATATATATATATATATATATATATATATATATATATATATATATATATATATATATATATATATATATATATATATATATATATATATATATATATATATATATATATATATATATATATATATATATATATATATATATATATATATATATATATATATATATATATATATATATATATATATATATATTGTTAATATTGCGACAAATGTCCCTAAGAAATTATGTTCCTAATGACATTTTACGCCTATATGCCGATTTTGGGCGAAAAATTTTTATATAAAAATTTGAAATTTTAGTATAAAGTATATAAAGTAGTATAAAGCCATTGCAATGCATACTGTGATAATAATATTTCTAAGTGTCGTTGGTTTTGAAGATTATTGATATTCTAAATCGAAAAAAAGGTACTGTATGGATTGTTTTGCAATTTCTAAAAAAATTAACGATTATAAGAGAGCCATATTATAATTAGAGCCATTTTTATACTACAAAATAAAGTTTAATAAAAAACAGTTGAAAAACTATGGGTGATTTTTACCGCCAGGACGCATATTTTCCGAAATATGAGGGAAAAATCGAAAAAAATACCTGCGTGTCCCCCTGCACCCCGATCTGAATTTTTGATAGAGCGAGTAACAGATGAGTTAGCTACTCAAATAAGTCTTAAAACTCGCAGGCAATATTTTGTTTAAATTAGCCAATTTCGAAATTAATATCTCGGGAAATGTGCGAGATAGCGAAATAAATCATGTAATCAATCTTGTGGCTCATTCTGTCAGCTTTAATTTAATATAGTATTGCATTATCGTTAGAACGCGTAGTTTTCGAGATATAAGCAAAAAAAACGAAAAAGGGAATCTTCTACGTATGCCCCATCACCCAGCTCATCTCCTAGGAAACGGGACTTTTTGTATATTTACCACCTGACTAGTACAAACAAAGTGCAAACATAAAATTTTTTTTCCTTCCATTTCCCTCTATATCCCCCTTTTGAACGTTCATTGACAGCTTCCTTCTGGACATAACAGCTTCCTTCTAGACATAATTAAAAGCGTTACTCAAAACTTTTAACAATTTTTGCTTTTTTAATGATCTTCGTCCAATGTGTATTTTATAATACGTATTTTATTTAATAGGTGTGCTACATAATCACTATGGTTTGTTCCCTACTATAGGAAAATTTAAGATATTAAATTATATACTAATGATTATCAAAAAAATTATGACACCTCGAAATTCAAATATAATTTCGTATCCATACAGACTGAAACGAGTCGCCGACAACTTTTTCTCATATGCTATATACTTTATTTTCAATATTCCTCGAGTCTGGCGATTCCTCTACTTGATTGATTACTTTTCAGTATATGCTTGTAGGCGGAAGTGAAGTGCTATGAAATAAATAACTCTAGGAAACTTTTATTAATGTCTATTCTATATTCACATTTGCATTTGGTAACGTGCCTCAGATTATTTAAAAAGTTCAGTTAATGTAACTAGCGGTAAATATGGAGCACCATATTTTCTCATACTTAAATGAGAACCTTACAAAACTTTGTATGAAACAAAATTGCTTCCGTTTCAATGACAAGTTCTATGAACAACATGAAGGAACCGCAATGGGTAACTGTTTATCACCTTTCATTGCTGATGTCTTCATGAGTCGATTTGAAATTGAAGCAAAAGAAGAATTCGAGTATTTTCCTAGGATTTGGCTAAGGTATGTGGATGACATTTTTGCCGTGTTTGATACTAAGATTGCGGATGTAGAAAACTTCTTTTCCAAATTAAATAGTCGTTTCACTTCTGTAAAGTTTACATATGAACTGGGAAATAATGGCAAACTTCCATTTTTAGATGTATTAGTAATTAAAAATAGTGACAATAGGTTAGAATTTGATATATATAGAAAAGATACCAGTACGATCAGATATATCCCTAATGACTCTCACCACTGCTATCAACATAAAATGGCAAGTTTTAATTTTCTTGTCCATCGTTTACTAAGTTTCCCTCTCAGTAATGAGAGGTTTCAAAAAGAAAAAGTATTAATTAAAGATATAGCTGTGAGTAATGGTTATCCTAGAGATATAGTTGAAAAACTAATTAGGAAGCGTACATTTAAGGACACACTTCGTAATTCTACGACCTTTCAAAAGGATATAGAGACTCCAAAATATGTATCCATCCCTTACGAACCCGGGTTTACTCGTGGTTTGAGTAAGGTTTTCAAAAACGTGGGTATAATAGCGATTCATTCATCAAGTAATAAATTACAACAACTTTTAGACAATCCAAAGGATAAAATTGTTCCAAATGAAAGGTCTGGGATTTACGAAATTAGTTGTAATGATTGTGATCGAAAATATGTTGGACAAACGAGACGATCAATTAACACCAGATTTAAAGAACATATGGCTCATCTAAAATATGGAAGAACAGATAAGTCTAGTGTTGCACAACATGCTTTTGACAACAATCAGAATAGATATTAATAATTTAAGATTAGTTAGAAATGTGACCAATAATAGACAATTGGATGCATTTGAGAGCATAGAAATTGTAAAATGTAAAAGTAGTATGAATAGCGACAAGGGATCTATACCGTATAGCCCGCTTTACGCGTTGCTTAGCAGCTAATCATTGAAGCGTGACTAATGATTTCACCACAAATAGTATAAATAGGGTAGATTTTTAGTTTAAGATAGTTTTTTAATCGTCTCCGGATGATGCCAACTGGGTTGGCGAAACGCGCGTCGAGCGAAGTGAAAGTGTTTTGGTGTTTGTGGAAACTACTCCGAGTGTTATAGTTACATCAAAGGTTCCAGCCCTATCCAGTAATACTTAAATGAATTTACGTTACTTAAGAAACATATTACAGTATTTGGAAAGCGAATAACATACTAACTCTGATACGCTCTGATCAATGAAAAATTAGTGAACCATTGAATTGAAATTAATGAATAAATCAGTACAGGATATAAAGTATAAATATTACATCAAAATTTATTAATTCAAAGTTGCTAAAATTTTTTTAGAAAAATATTTGTTAGGTCCTATAACAATTTCAGCTCACGATTCACAGTAATTACTCCATATAAAAACATTTTAATAGATGGTATTAATATCTATCTGAGAACAAAACCGATCTAATAAATGGCTTCCTATCTATAATACTGGGAAATTGGAATCCTTCTTATTTCACCTCTGGTAAATTGAGAATTATGGGTTTCACACAGGAACAACAAAATATAAATCGTTGCGAGCGATATTTAATCCATTATTGAATATGATTTATAACCTATTCATCCTCGTTAATATTACGCATTTTCATGATTTTTGCTCAGTGTTATTCACACTAACACATCAACCTTAAACGTGCATATAAATTGACATTAATTTGTCTAATATTGTGGTATTAGGCCAAGCTACAGAGGTTTTTTAGGGAATTAAAAATTATAGATAACGAACTGTGCAGAGTTGTAAAGTATAATACATAGATGAAACCGTATATAAATTAAACAGCAAATTGTTGTTCATAACAAAATGGACCAGAAAAAGTGTAAAAAAAATGCACAATAAATCAGTTTTTGAGTTTCTAGCAATAACCACAAGTGCAATCGTAACCTTGAACATGTAAATTATTTATGCAAAAATCTGGATCTGTCGGATGGATAGTTTTGCCACAATGGCCAATTCAATTTTTCTTGGCCCTTTATGCAGGTAATCAACCTTGCTCGTACGTGGTCCGATCGTAATATTTCCGTTTAATTTTTATAAACTTCAGAACATTATCTAAAATTTGTATATTCAACTTGTACATTAAAATGATGTTAAAATGTTTTAAAACGCGTCCGAACATTGGAGTAAAACGCAAGAACTCGCTCCAGACTTCCACTTAGTAGCAATCCGATATATCGATGATACATTTCAGGATGAAAATTAAAAGATGCTTTATTACAAAAAAATATATTTTTAAGCATAAATCTTGCCGATCATTTTGCGATCCAAAATATTAAAAAAAAAGTCCAGTAGAAGCCGATATATGAATTTTTGAAGTTGTCGACTTTTAGCCATTTTCGGACATTAAATCGCCCATAACCCAAAAACAGTGCAGTTTAATTTTTAAAAGAAACAAACGTAATAGGTTTAAATATCAGCACAACAAAGAAAAGCTAGACGCCCTCTATGGAACTAAAAGAATTACAAAAAAGATGAAGAGTGAACTTAAAAATAGGAGACTCTAAGCTGAATACATTGGAAATAGAAAGAGTAGATACTTACAAATATCTAGGATCTATATTCTAAGAAGAAATAATGTAAAGATATACAGAGGAAAAGAATGCACAGGATGTATGATGAGAAGGTTATGTCGAACGTGTTGTGAAGGGGGAACTGGTCGAAGGAGTGCTGAAGGAAGGAAGGAAGGAGTGAAGGTATAGCTCCTCAGTGATGCAAGTGGCAAGTCATCATCTGCATCGCTATCTCTACCACTCTCATAATCCTCTGCCCGCTCATCTGTAATAACCTCTCATTCCAGTGCGACCTAATTTGCCAATAATTCAAGTTATGTTTGAAATAGACTATTTCCATGCTCTGCAAAAAAAAAACATAGCATTTTCAGAATGTCTATCTACGCCACTAGCATGTGTGCACCTACGCCATTGGAATCATATTTATCGACCATGAAAATTTATATTAATAAGTTGCTGCTTATTTGCTGCAACTTATTGTGTGAATTTGCTGATCTCCGAAGAAACCGCTAACGGAACAGCAAGACTGTGTTTACTTATTGCACATATTTTTATTTTGTTAAAAATCATCCTTGCTGAAATAAGCATCGCTAAAAATCTTGTATAAAACTGGCACACTGTGTACAAAAAAGAGCAACTTAGTTCATTTGACTTAACATTGCACGCTAATGGCAATATATTCCTCAATATATACCTCAGTTTTTCTAAAAATACATCTGTTGCAAAAAACACAGTGATTAGGGTGTTATAAACAAATACAAACTTGTAGTGACATGTAAAAATAAAAAGCAACATTATATCGCACCTTCAGTACAAAACTGCATTTTTCAGTACTGCACGTTTCTTTTTAATTTTCATCCTAAGTAACATGAGAGTCAACTAGTCGCTTGTATGAGAGGTATATTTATATAGGTATATATAGGTGATTGTTGATTCAGTTTCGTATAAGGTAATGCGCCATTAATGTCTCCGAAAAAACTGGAAAATAGAGCCAACGAATTGGCGCATACTGGAAAATTTTCTTTCTTTTTACAATTAATGTTAATAATTGAAGACTATTAGTAGTCCTGCTTATTCTTGAGCCAGCTTTGTTAAACAATCGTTTTTAATATTTTCCTAGAAAGAAGATCGAGAAACAAAAAATTACGAAATTCATCCAATGGAAACAAAGCAGTGTAATTTAAACTCACCTGTCAATAAGACATTTTTAGACCTCGACACCTTTCGCCACGAAAATATTGCACCGAGCAACGCTCCAGGTGTAATTTTTGGGTAAGGGTTTTGGGTAACAGTACTTTTGGGGTAGGAAACGAGAAATACTGCAATATAAAAATTGTTCTGTGGTCTGATATACCTCTATTGAATTTCTCTTTCAGAAGAATTCCTTATTAAAATAAATGATGCAAATATCGCCCTTAACTTATCACCGACTTAATTAGCTGCTGATGAGCCACAACATTTTTCCATGTCTACAAACACTGTAACAAATACACCGCCATTACGAAGACATTTTAAAAAAGCTTCATATTGCGAAATCGGATAAGATGATGAGCCTGATTTTGGCGAAGACAGTAATGAAAGCGACACCCACAAGCCAACAGAAGACGAGCCGTCAAACAGAGGGTGCAGCTCTGATTCGTCGAGCTGTGGCTCTGATTCTGAATCGGAATCATCTATTTATTCTTCCCGGATCGCCTGAACCAGAATTATGTTTGGAGAAAACGCGATTGCACGTCGCATCACCTGATAAAACGGAAAACCCAAAAAAAAATGAAGACCGACACCCGGAATCATGGAGGAAGATAGTAAGGAAGCGTCTCAAAGACACGGGTGAAAGCTATACAACGAAAGGAAAAGTGGTCAAAGAAAATCTATGAGACGGTCGTGATCACATCGATGCACTCTTAAATGTGTAACAAAATTCTCCGAGGCCTCGAGACAGGAAATATTTGATAACTACTGAAAACTGGCTCCGTACAACGTCAACGCGATTTCTGAAGTTGTTGTATTGAACCACTCAAGCTGAAGTATCGACGCATAACGGCGGACCAGTCAAAGGGAACAAGACGGCAGATTTGTGCATTTTATCTAACGAATGAAGGTTGAAGGATTGAAGAACAAATTTGAACAGCCATTATTTCTTTAAACAACTCATGAGAATTTTGTTTTCGCTCTCATTAACATTTTGCTTTTTTTGCAGTTGCGTCGTTTTTGCACAGGAGCCGGGGCGGAGGTGCGATCATCTGGTTACAGACATAAATAGGTCCCACCTGGGCAATTCCTACCACCCCCTGTCAAGTTATGGCGGAACTGAGACCACCGAGCGGTCGGCTTCCATAAAGTAGAGTCCTATGCATCTGCTTACATAATATGTGGGATGCATATCACCCAAAGACCTTTTGCTGGGGCAGGGCTGGGATAACATAGTCTCAAAACCCTATAAACGGCTAATAACATAAACAGAAAGGACCAAATAATTGCGAAAATAAAAATAAAACAGATAACAGAATTAAGATGTTCCTACAAAAAAATCTAATTTGCCTAATTTGACTAATTTGACTAAAATGACTAATTTGATTTGCAAAAAACTATATTGTAGGCAAAAATAAAAAAAATGATCCTCATCCAAAAATTACTGAGATGTCACTAACGAATTTTGTGGCTTTAGCAAGGCAAAGATAAATATATCCCTAACTAAAATTTCGAGTGTTGAAAAAGTGACGGACAGTACTGAAATTTTTAATCATTTTTTCATTACAATGATCGTCAACCTTCAGAAATAATACAATACGTTATACGTTACAGTTATATATGTAGGTAGTGTATATATGTATGTATATGTGTACATGAGTGTGTGTGTATATATGTATGTGGTTGTATATATGTATGTAGTTAATAGCTACATATATAGTTATAAAATAGTTATAAATCGTTGTATATTCTTTGCATATAGCTTTATATTTTGTAAATACACTATTTAAAATCTATACCCTATTGTACCTCTTATCTTCATAAATAGTGTTTGGTTGACTTATATGAAGTACCAAGTTTATTTACACACATTTCATTTTATGCGAAAATTAACTTTATTCTATTCTATCACCTTTTGCCAAGTGTCATTTTGTCGCGCGACCTTAGTCGCATGTCCAAATAAACATGTTCTTTTGACAAGTAACCAAATAAACGTGTCCTTGGGAGGCAATACCACACAACATAAATTAAAGAACGTTAGCAATTAGTATTTAAAGGAAAATGCATGAGAAGGTTACGTCAACTTGGTAAATACATCGCAATATTTTCTTTTGTGCTATCTCATAATATTCTGTTTTGGCCTTCGAAGATGTAATTTTACATTATTACATTATACTTGAGTATGATGCAAATTTAAAGGTCGTTCCTCAAAAATAACAGTTTTTAAATTCATGAAAAATAGGGAGTACATTTTATTTGGATATGATGCAGTGCGAATGATCTTTCTTATTCAAACCCTCATATTTAATATCCAAAGTTTAAACACTGGTGCAATCTGTTTTTTATAACAACATATTTGTAGTATTTATACTGAAGTAAATTTTTTATGGTTCACAGAAACACATGCTAAAGCGGGGGAGTTAGGCGAGTGCGGGCAGTTCAAGTGCAATGACGTACGAAGGTGCATCGTAGAGACACGGTGGTGTATTTAAAACTGCTTTAGATTCGCCTTTTCAATATAGTTTATTAATGTACAAATCTAGGGCTTTAAGCCCATGTATTTTAGTTAAGTTTATTCCCCTGGTAGGTACCAGGTTTTTAGGATTATTTCTTTATTACAAAAATAAATATGAATTTGCCATACTAGGTATATCGTAAGTATTGTTTTATTTCTGGAACCCAAAATTAATTAAATAGAACTCTGAGAAATCAATACAAGCTGACAATATTGATAGTAATATATAAGAAATTATTCATTATAAATTCGTACTGGAGAAGGGTTATAGAAAAAGTGTGATTGCAATTTTTGCACAGAATACTGATCTTAATATAATTGATATCGATTTCAAACATTTATGCATTGAAAAACATTTTGAGATTTACGGGGTTAAGTTCAGGATCGACAAGGTAATAACTATTATTTTAACATGCTACCAATCCCCCAGTGGTGATATTAACATATTTCTTGTCAAGATGTCAAGATCTAAGAGATTTTAGAAGAGTTATTTTGGGATCCGTAAGTGATATAGCGCCAAAACCACAATACAAGGGAAGTTTCAGTAGCATCGCAATGAACGGGTTTCCGACTAACTCATTAGTGAGAGTTTGCATGATATTTATGGGAGGCAGGATATACATATAACATTCGAATACCTTTTTATATATATCCCTATACTACTTTAATACAAGTTTTTCTTTTCGTAAATATCTTAATAAAATATTACTTACGATAAAGTTTCAATAAATGATGACGTTAAATGAGCTAGCATGAAACTTAAAGACTGACAGGTCTTGCAAATGTCATATCCTGGGTTAACAGCCGTGTAAAAGAATGTAAAACAAAAAAACCGAGAGCATATTTGTGCAATATCTCAAAAGACAACATTACCAAAACAGGATTAGGAATACAAATAATGTATGAGTAGTTAATGCAGCGTGGAATACAGTAAAGGAAATATCTGAAAAAACTAAACAATGAAATAATTATTTATGTAACAAGTGCGAAAAGATGGCGATTGCGATGAGTGAGCGCCGGGCGTCAGCCGATAATACCAACTCCTGCTGGAAGCTTCCGGCAGGATGAGGTGCTATCAGGTCGCACAAGATACTCACGAGTCGCGATTGACGTCCGCACGTAGCACTCTATTTTTTTCCAGAACGGACAAAATGTAGCAATTGGACAACAAAATATTTGTATTAAAAATTAAGCGAAAAAAATTAAGTAATAAATAAAATATCCGGTAATAGAGTCAGAAGCTAATCAAGTCCCTATGAGAAAGTGAGAGGGAGAGAGATATATAATTTCTTCATACAGAAAATGTAAAAGAATGAAACGCTACGCTTCGCTCAGATCCAGATAATTTTTTTAAACTGCGTAAATCTTTTAACATGAGTTTGACACCTTAACCTTATTATTAGAGTATTTTTTATCATAATTATTATTAGATCGCTACAGTTTATGGCCATGAAAAAGTCATACATAAATAGGAATGTTAAGCGCAGTTCTAAAGGAATTTGATAAAAGCGGAAATTATTCCGGAACGTAACTGTACAAATGATACACTTATTAAATATTAATGCTTGTTATGAGTAAGCGGGGACAACTTCTTATCTCTACAATAGGATAAGGTATTACTTATCTTCTTTCATATTTATTTACCCTTCTTTGTTCCCGCTTCCCTTTCTACGTAATACAAACAACAATAAGAAATATAATAGGGGGATATGAGTAGATAGACTATGCATACTTTTTAGAGATTAACGGTGATCCAGTGGCTTTACACAGGCGTATGGGACTGGTAGTACCAAGAAAGATTTGTGAAATGAAAAACAGCAAATTGTGTAATTCCTGGATATGATATTCTATGGATATACGGACACCCTGCCACTTTGTTAACTGACCAGAGTTTGGAAATAGCAGTTTCATTGTCACAAAAAAGCGTGAATGCTATACCTACGTGTTGAAATATGAGGGTCAATATTGAGATTCTCTTCAATAAATACATCAGTGGCGTGCATTCAGTTAGTTGAGAGTCATATTTTGGATATTTTTCTAGTTTTCCTCATTTCTTAACATACGCATATAGTTCTCATCTACTGTCACTCAGTTGAACACATCAGTTGTTCAGTTATACGCGTCATTCTTCAATTTCTTCAGTTAAAGGCACCAGTGAACATTTGAAAAATTGTATGCTACCCAAAAAATCTTTAGAGTATTAAAATCAACGTTCTGTAGATAAATGAAAATATAATTAACGGACCGCTTTTGAAAACATACTTTAATTACAATGTTTATCAAATTAAAATAATATCTTTAATTAAAAAAAAATAAAACACGAGAAACACATAAAAAACGAAACAAGATAATTGATGTATTAAATGGTACGTTAATATCGCGTATGACCCCCTCAACTACGAATTACCGCATGCATGAGACTTTAGCATGGTATTAATTTAAACTACAGGTCGCACGTGGCGTTGAATGGTTGTCTATAATGTTACGTTTATCTAAACTTAGATTTGACAGTAGTCGTTGCACACCGTATACTGCACCTTGGTGTTGACAATAAAATTGGGAAAATACGAATAATTTGCACTTACTTGATAGTTGAAAATTCAGCGCCAATGTATCCACTAGCGGCTGAAGTTTGACCTAACAGCAGGAGATAATTTGTTTAGGTATTATTACCGTAGCACTGTGCAGTAATAATAAATCATATTCAACACTCAATGGTCCTTATAAATTTAATAATAATTAGTTGTGTAACTGCTATAAAATTGAAAACCATATTATAATATGGTAAAAAAATATTTAAAAAAATATTTGCTGAATACAGCATTAAGATGCGTAAAGATCTAGGAAGGAGCAAGCATGTTTACAATGTGTATGAAATGAAAAATTACACATATATATTGCAAGAAGAATTGGACATATATATTGCACATATATATTGCACATATATATTGCACATATATATTGCACATATATATTGCACATATATATTGCATATATATGCGCTCTTGCACATATATATTGCAAGAGCGTCGTGTGAGTCCGGCCAGGCAGGAAACACAGAACTATGCAAACATATTGGGTTCGTTTTTTCGAATATTTATAATATATTAATATTATATGTCGATGTCGTATAATATACAGTATTATACAGAATTATACAGTAAAAGAAAAACAATGTGTGAATGGAATCTTAAATGGAATTCCACCATCCATGAGTTCGAACTTAAAAAAAGTCACCAGTATCACACTAAGTATCAAATATTATTATGTGTGACAAGATTATAAAAAAATATGTATTTTTATTTACTCAGAAAAACTCGGAAAGTTGACTTTGGTATTCAGAGACGACAATTTTATAGAATCCCTGATACCAAAATTGGAAAACTTTAATTTCAGATTTTAATTGCCCCTTTTAGTGACAAAAATTGAAAATCAATACTTGACAAATTTCGATTTAATTTATAACAAAATTTTATTTAACAAGTAGATATTCTAAAATAAAACGACTAATAATAATTTATGTTGGTAGGTTGGTGGTAACATGTAGGTACATATTACGTTCTCTGATTGTATTGTCTCTCATTGAAAGGACATCGCAAGTTTTATTGGTAAATTGGTGGCCGGTGAATGATTAATTTTTGATATGTTGTAGTTTAACTAACTGTGAACTAGGTTCCTTTAACGAAACTGTAAATTATGACCAGTTTCTCCGGTAGATTTCTCCAAAGACTGGACCTACCCCTCGATACTGTTTCAAAGATTTCTCAAAGCATATTACAGGTATTGAAATGGTAATTGCTCCAAATTTACCATTATTTGGTCTAAGATTGATGTGCCTCAACTTCGGGTTTTGCGGGAACTGACGCCACGTTACGCTTTTTAAATGCATTACACCAGTTTGCTTTGGTTCAATAAATCTATCGTGCTTTTTTTATTTTCGTTTACTTGCAACAAATGGTATGTATTTGTTGTGATAATCCGACAAATTCACAAATAAAACAATTTTGTTTCTAATTGTCATCACTATATAACAATCAATCAAAACCAGCAAGCATATCAATAATAAGTGAAAATGGTGGGATAATAATTATGTTACAAAATTAAAACATGTCACAAAATTAAAACAAATATCCTGCTTATCTTATCTTAACATGCTGCACTTACGATTTATGTTCCAAGTTTTAATTAAGTTGAAATACATTTTTTTCGGTTTGATTTCTTTTAATGAATTATTAAAATAAGTACCTATATATTCGTAATAAGAAAATAAGAATAAGTAGCTATTCAATTTTTGTAAAAAAAAATAATAAATTTAATGTATTATAAATAAAAATTGTAAATAAATAAATAAGTTATAATTATAAATAAACAAAAAATACCTATTCCACTTAAAAGTTTAACACATAATTAGTTTTCTTTGAACTAGACACAATTGCAATTTCATATCCTGAAAAACAAAATCAACTTCTTTTTGTATAAGATTAAAATATACCCGGTATCAATCTAGCATCATGTTCTATCACTTATTACGTGGGCTAACGCGCCAATATTCTTGGCAAAAGATGTGACCTCGATAGGAGGGGGCCGAGCGGTACCATCGCTCTTTACCCCTAATAAAAAGATAGTGAATATTAATAAAGCTACTTATATTATAGATGTTTTATACCAAAGTAATCGTAGTGCATTCTAAGAACGGGATTTAGCGTTACTACCGGCAAACCGGAAGTAGAAGCACATGAATGTTAGATAAAATAATTGTAAACATTCTGGTTATACATTTCCAGCAGTTATCATTTCAATACCTGCAGTAAGGCTATGAGAAAACGTTAATACAGTATCGAGGGGTAGGTCCAGTCTTTGGAGCCCTCTACTGGAGAAACATCCCATAATTTGAAGTTTTGCCAGAGGAACTTTTGTGCAGAATCAGTTGTGTTGAACCAATTTATCAAAAATTCATTAAATTTGATCGCCCACCAATTTAGTAAGAAAACGTGCGGTGTCCTTTATTTATTTAGTTAACATATTTCGTATCTACAGGTATATATAACCTAAATGATACAATTAAGAGAAAATACAGTAATATGAAGTACGTAAAGAAAACAAATGAATAAATATGAAATAAACAACTATTTTAAGCATGTAAAGAATTTTTTTTAGTTGATTAAAGACAGAAAAAGTTTAGTTCAATGGAATTTCACAGCATTTACAATTTCGCTTACAAGAGAGTAATTCCCAATATTTTTGCGACATTGACTTGATTGAAGTAATTCAGTAGACCTAGTTGTATATATAGTTTGGCACTCTTGCTAAATAAAGACTAACGCATTGCTTTGAATTTTACCATAGGGAAGCTCATATGTAAATTCTAAATAAGCACATTGTCTTTTGATGCTGCAGGTGGATGGGGGATCTCATTCTCATTAGATTAAGTCTATCATCATACACACAATTTTGTCCATGTTAAGTTTGGATATAATATAATTGTAGATTTTGCGCTGAACAGATTCCAATTGATGAATGTAGATAAGTAATATATTGAGGACTCCAAATTATGTAGCAGTATTACAGGCGCTCTTGCCTGTAATACAAGACAACTATATAATAAACTAACAGATAAGATATTAGTAAACCTGAAATATTTGGGCCGTCACGGAGTCGCGCCTCTTCCTCACGATAGGGACGTATGCTGTCACAGAGCGCGCCACATGTACACGTGCACGGTCTCTTATATTCGCCGCGCCGCGCCAGGCTGAAGAGTTTAGATCACCAAACCGTTATACCCATAAACGGCCGCTATTTCATTAAAGATATTTTCTTTAATCAAAGGATATCCGCCTTGCATTTGAACGTTTAGTTATATTACTGAATGCAGAAGTTTGCAAGGAATTCAACTTAATTTCAAATTAGTAGTCCGCATAATAACTAGAGCTTTTTATGTCTGCCTGAACGGCTCTGAAATGGATAATTAAGTAGTTTTTCCAAGACATTTCTCCGTAGAGAAATGTTGGAAAATACTGAGAATTATTCCAGAAATAATTAATGGAGAATACTCATTTGAGTCTGGAATAAATTAATACAGTAACTTTATTTATATTTTTTAAGGAGAGGCGAAGTCAAATGGAGATGTAAATACTTCTATTTGTGGAGATTGTCAAGAAAGCAATTAAAAAAGGTCAACTACATAGTTCACTCGATTACCAACATATTATATTATTGTAACTATTTCGCAAATTCTACAGGATTTCACCATACCGTTTGGTACGAATACACCCCAATAAACATTTTTCGTAACATGTGGTAACGGTTATTTATATAAAGACTATATAAAGGTAATGAAGGTATATAAGATGGTTCGGGGTTTTTGTAAGCTAGCCTTTTAGTAAGCTAGTCTTATAACGATTTTATAAAATTACCGTGATCTTTGTATATGATGTATATGGGTCGGAGTGTAGTGAATGGTAGTGGTTACACTTCCACCTACAGCACTCATTAGGCCTCATTAGGTACTTTGTCCATTCCTCCTTTTTTTACTTGAGCACTTTTCTTCAAATCAGCCTATTTATTACTGGTGGCTTGGCGGCAAAGTCTACAATTTTTTATGTATGACAGTATGGTTCTGAGATACGGAGATTTTTTACTCTGGTCCTGATTACCATTTATCTGGGACCACGCGTTCGCGGCAGGTGGGTTGAGTGTTTCCAGGTCTCAGGTAGACAGCCACAATCTGCCGAGCCTGCCTAGGCCTTTGGGTACATAATAAAGTAATATAAACATTTTCATCACCCATTTTATAAAACATACGGTAATATATCCTTAATTATATAGTAGTGTTGTCAATCATCTTAATAAAAACTGTAAGTATTGTTTATCATGCTATTGTTTATTATGCTATAAAACTTCTGATGATCTTGAATGACAATAACTGTTTTTTTAATAAAACTCCATTTATTCTAATAACAGAAATTTCCATTATAAAACTTTATTGAACGTTTTATATTTATATTGTCATTTCAGCTATATAGAAATACAGCAGATGAAAATAAGTAGATATGTTGCAAAACTGGAAAAAATTAAGAGCAGCACTTAATTTTGTCGCAAAGTTGGGAAAACTTAAATTCTAAATTCTTATTAAAATTCTAAATTCTTTACCTCTGGCATTCTGCTTAGATGTTAAAATGGTTAACCTAAAAAGTGTAATTCAAGAATACTTATATTTTAGTGTCCTTTCTCATCATCATGATCCGATTCCACATTACGTCAATACGAAGATATATATATACATATATATATATATATATATATACATATATATATATATATATATATATATATATATATATATATATATATATATATATATATATATATATATATATATATATATATATATATATATATATATATATATATATATATATATATATATATATATATATATATATATATATATATATATATATATATATATATATATATATATATATATATATATATATATATATATATATATATATATATATATATATATATATATATATATATATATATATATATATATATATATATATATATATATATATATATATATATATTTATATATATATATATATATATATATATATATATATATATATATATATATATATATATATATATATATATATATATATATATATATATATATATATAATAATCTAATCACAAAAAAATTGAAACCTACGAGAAAAAAACGTTTTCAAATATTTCAAGTGATACCGTTTATACCAAAGAACATTAGTTGCATATTTAACCTTGAATGGTCTCTGGTAAAACGGTTTACCGTCAAATATAATGTAAAAAAACAGAGATAAGTTCACTGTTAGGCATATATGATCTTTTCTTGTCCCCAGAAGAGTACATAATTGACGTTTCCGATATAAAATATCTTTAGGGGAATTTTGCCCGTGAAAGGGTTAAGATAAGTGATATAGCATTTACGGTAACTATTATATCAAGAAAGCGTTCATTAGGATAGTAGACGAAATCGACTTGACAATGTGTTATCTGAATTACATTCCAGAAATATTCCTTTGCAATTTTTTTGTTGTAATACGTACATACATGGGGCAAATAGAGCCGATTACCGATTTAATATTGAAAAGTATTCATTATGGCAATGTTGTTTGCTATAACAATTATATTTTCTAATGCCTTCGTAATGATTAATTACTTCGTGGATATTTCAGGTTTTTACGGTGTTGTTTTGTGTTTGGTTCTGTTTGGAAGGATGAGCTGGGATCTCATCTTCCGCAAGACGATGTTCGTAGACTCTATAATTAATGTTAGTTTGTCCAATGCAAGTGGAGGAACAGATACACACCATGGGAGTCATTGAAGACAGGATCTTTAGGAGTTTTGGTTAGGTTGAAAATTGTGTGTTGGGTTACAAAGATAGTCTTTATGTTGTTGGATATGAGGGTGATAAGAGATTTTATCTTTTCCTACCCTATATCGAAGGTCAACCCTCCAAATAGGAGAACCTTTCTGTATTTTTCATATATGTTGCGTATGTAAACATATCCACATTAAACAAATTGCCAGATTGATCTTAATAAATATTGATCTGTCATGGTGAACGGTCATGAGATCCCCAATATAAAAAATACTCTTACTATTAACTCATATAAAACTATAAGGACGTTGCAAAAACCATCAAATATTATTTACAGTAATTATGCTATTTGTCACGGCTGTATAAGTCACGGACGTGTGTCAGTCATATGATGCATTTTAAATTTTACACAATTTTAATTTTTTTTATACGTAAAACGCTGAGTAAGAGAACATAATATGTTTTCATTATGTATTATGTCGTCCCAAAAAGTGACCTCAAATAAGGACAACGTAACTATTGTGATGGGTTAAAGTAAAGAGATTCCCGCTTGGTCTCCTCATATTGAGGCTATGACAAATGCTATGGGTATTAGCATATGCGAGTATTTTCTACAAAACCACCCGCTCGAAAAACAACAATAGCAAGCTCTCATGTAGGAGTTGAAATAATATTAAGTGAAATAAAATAAATAACATAAATGTCACAAATAACATAAATCTTAGCATTTATGCATTTTTAAAACATTATGAAAAAGCAGTAAGAGAAAAGCTTTTAATTTCATGAAGTAGATACCTAATCAAAAATAACACTGAGTGACAGATATTCCTAAAAGCTATTTCTTTTAAACCTGGGAGAAGTCTTTTTGAGTACTGACTAATATTTAAGATGCTAATTGTTTCATAGACAGCTCGCAATATACACGCAAGTTTGAAATCTCTGTCAAGGTGAGTTGGTCGTTACCTGGAGGAGTCCTT
This sequence comes from Tetropium fuscum, assembly GCA_964058915.1. Lineage (NCBI taxonomy): Eukaryota > Metazoa > Arthropoda > Insecta > Coleoptera > Cerambycidae > Tetropium > Tetropium fuscum. Next base: position 1,414 of record CAXKVY010005339.1, on the reverse strand, counting down.
ATTTTGCACAAAAGCAAACAAAATTCGTTATCAGTTGGCAGTGATATTCTCACATGGATTGGACCCTCTCAAGAAATAAGAAAGCTCTTTTATTATTTCGCTAACGATGCCAGGCAATAATGAAATTTGTGGGTTGGAATTATGATTTTTTTAATCATAATGACGAAAAAGGGAAGGCCGCCTACACCTACGCATACACCAGAGAATCCGACTGGGTTTTAACAACCCTTAAGAAACCTCAAGTTTTCGTATTACACTCCCTCGAATTATACCCCGCTGCAATAGAATCAATAGATTTGATTGGGAAGAGGTAATTTTTAATATTTTGCAGTATATAAAAAAAATATATATTTTGTAAGATACAGGTCTTTACAGTATAGTTTTATATAGTGGAAAATAAAACCTGAGTGGGACCTCTCAAATACTTTCAATACTATCATCAGAGAAAAGTGTTGTAAATCATCATCATTTTCCTATTTGCATTCAAATTTTGTGGCATTTTTCGGACTGGAACTGGTTTTACGTCGCTCAGCTTTACCTACCCCTACCCTCAGCCTATACGGCTTTTGATTATAGTTTATAGAATTTCATCAAGGCCCTTGCATTGAAAGTTTCTACGGAAAATATTTTTATTATTTTGTTTCCTTTTGTCTATCAGTCCTTACAGTTTTCTGTACATTTGCATTCGAATATATAACTTTTACCTTCTCGGGCCGTAAGAAATCTAAGTAATTTCATAGCCCTTATATAATAGAGTCTATTATATTTGAAATCACGTTTTAGAATCACGTCCATCCAGTTATAGGTCCATGAGTAGAATATTGTTTTCGTGATATCATGTTAATGTAGCAGAATGCATATTAATTAATGTTATGAGAATAAATATTGTCATTCAAAGGAGTTTGTGGTAGAGGCTAGACCTGTAGATCGAAACAGAAACCATGAGACTGTAGTCTCTTTGAATAAATCGTAAAACGCATTACCTTTCTTCTTATGTATTTTCCCATTTTGTCACTACATCATTATTCTCCTAATAGCATGGCACATATTGCATAGAAGTTTTCGGCCGGAGATAGAAATCCAATGTTATGCTTTTTATTAAAAAATCTTGCGAAACCATCATTGAGAAATTAAACTGGCTTTAAGCAGATAAATCGTATATTATTCTGAAGAGCTCCAAGGTTAACGAAGGAACTTGTACTTCTAATTGATTCGTTCAAGTAGGTATATAATCAAATGTAAAAATAGTCAATAGTGTTGTTTAATTTCTTCTTTAATTTCTTCTTTATTCATATATTATTTTAAATCTTATTATTAAAAGAAACTATCTGCCAAACTAGTATTTTTTTCGGAAATATTTTTAAGATAATAAGAGTATCCTCGAAATAATATCAGTGGCGGCTTTACCTATGGT
>CAXKVY010005338.1:0-19914 GCA_964058915.1 Tetropium fuscum | reverse complement strand
TAGCTTTGAAATTCTTTGCTATTCATATTTATTTTGTGAAAAGTAATCTTGGGTTGGTAGCATTTCATTACATAGAAATAAGCAAATAGACGAATAAGAAGGAAAACACACTTACCAGTGCTATATCTGGACACACATACGGAAATGAACCACTATACACACGAAAACGAACCACTTAGAAGTTGTACAAGTTCTTTCACCTTTCTTGAGGATCTTCAGAGCAGTATACGATTTATTTCATTGATCATCCATACTTGAATTTAAAATATTAATACTCCAACATTTGCAGTGACGTTTTATGACATTAGTTTTTGACGGAACTCATTCTTAGAATACACAAACCTAGTCTACTATTTATATTTGTTCTATTTGAACATATTATATATAAAAGCATTAGGCATACAGTTATCCAGAAGGTGTTAAACTTTAAAATGCATAAAATCTTGTTGAACCTATTGAAAAACAACTACTTTTTCCAACTATATGCGGGAAAATATTGAATTATATATACAATAGAGTTCTGAAGCATTCAAAGAGGGAGTGATACAGAAACCCAAGATTACTTTTCACAATATATATATATATATATATATATATATATATATATATATATATATATATATATATATATATATATACATATATATATATATATATATATATATATATATATATATATATATATATATATATATATATATATATATATATATATATATAAGAAAACTGAAAAGGTTTTCCATTTTGTCTATATACTTGTAAATTGATATACATACAGCTAAATATTAAATTAATTAAATTAAAATTGTTCCTTGTGAAGGCGCCCATTCAACAAATTAATCTACAGGAATATAAGCATTTAAAGTAAGTCAAATTATTATCCATTTTCATATCTATATTATACTTTATCCACATAACAATTATCTTTCTTATAAAATAAATCATCTCAATTATCATATCCCAACCTAAGACTAGTCACTGTAGATGGTAGGAATAACCTTATTATATAATGAAGTATATGGATATTTTTATATATAGCCCCATGTTGGTTGATAAATTGATTTGTAATTTATTTAAATATTAATTTTGAAATATAGATATTGTAACAGTAGTATGATGGCGAAATATTTAATTTGTTTATAGGATAATTATTCTATTTACTTCCCTATTGAATCCTGATATGGGCGCCAGTTCTATAAACACTAATTTTTAATTTAATTGGAGAATCCCTTTAGTCATGGGCATTCTATCGTCTTAGAGGGAGTCCAATTAGGTTTATAATTTTTTTTAGAAACTTTCTTTAAAATAAGATATAATAAGTTAATAACTCATCACAATTGAATTTAATTGTACGCAATTTTTTTATTAAACTCTCAAGTTTTTGTGAAGAAATTGTATTAGTTTTTTTAAATTATTATTCCATGAAATTGCAAAACAAGAAAGAAAAAGTTGTGATTGTATATGATTATGTTTCTTATTAGGTTTAGTTATTGTGAAAACAAAATTTTAGAACTTTATTCCTATTCTGCGACAAAAACCTACGTAACTTAAATGTAATTACATGGGACCAAGTCCTCTGACACAATATTTCTTAATATTCGCAAATTTAAAATTGTTTATTACCTTATTGTAAAATATGTGAATCCTTTAATGAACTTTCACAAAACTTGTCACTTTCGATTTCACTGGTACACGAACTACACAATGCTGCTAGGCTCTGGTGGTGGTGTCATCTATCGGGATGTCGCTGCACTGCCTCTGGAATTCTGCTGCTTTAGCTGCCTTCGCTGTTGTCTCGCCTCAAATTTATATTCCTTGCTGCTGGGCTGTAGTTTTTTAAAATCTGCTCACACTTCTAATCCCTGTGAAAGTTTGTTTCCTTTTCTTGTTTGATATCTTGACTGCAATTTTCTTCCACTGGACTGGGACTCTAGCAAGTTTTTCCCTTCTTTACCCGTAAAAACGACGAAAACACTTATTTATTTAGTTTTCCTGCTTCTAGACCATATGCACTGATATTATTGCTTACTCAGCACAAATTAACAATGATTGTTTGAATTTACAATTACTTTTTTAAATAAATTTTTATAAAATTTAGGACTCAGGAAATTCAGGCGTGGCTGTTGCTTTAATGGACGCCGTAACTAGACTCTCTTTTTTGTTGGTAGTTGCTACGGATCAGATTAATTCATAATATTTGATTTGTTTAATTATTGCACTTGAAACTATGACACTTTGATTATCACAGAATATAATTTGGAATTCTGAATACTATCATACAGTTAATATCAATTTCTGTCGTGTAACCTCACTTTCTGTATGGCGCGTTCATTTTTACATTTTTCTTCCTAGCTGAACCCTCCAACCCTTTGTTTACACTTATGCTTTTGAATTAATCCTTTAATTTAGAAACAGTCTACTAGTTATTGATATTGGTAATTATTTATTAGTATGACTTGTCTATTGTAATTTCACTTGAAACAGATCTTTGTGGCGATTAATTATTTAATTTTAACGATAATATGTTTTGACCAATCATGCGCGTAGCTGGTTGGCGTTCAGCTATACTCTGTTCGCTGGTTATAGACAAGTGTTTGTTTGCGCTTATACTATAGTCTGTTCGTTAGTTATTTAATTTTGATTTGTTGTATTTATTGTACTTGATTGCCGATTTAGGTTATATATTCTCGTTTATCTCAATTTATATATATATATATATATATATATATATATATATATATATATATATATATATATATATATATATATATATATATATATATATATATATATATATATATTGAGATAAACGAATATCCAGAGCCCAAATACAGAGTTCAAATACAATAAACACGTTAAAATATAAATTAATATGTGTACTGAGATTCAATCTATAAAGTCCCAACTCTGGTATCAGTTGCGAGCGCAAGCATCTCTACCCATCGCACAGACGATGTACGAGAACTCATCTGATTGGCCAGTATGTAAATTAAATAATATTAAAGTCATTTATCGGCGCAAAATTCTAAACTCATCTTAATCGGAATAGACAAATCCTAACAAACCTTATGGTATATCACACTAACATAAACTCGGTATATTTGGACGTAAAATTGTAAAAGCGTCACGTCAAAATAGATGTTCAGGATTAATAATACTCAAGCAAAACGTTTGAGGTACAGATGGTTGTTCTATTTGAACATATTATATATAAAAGCATTAGGCATACAGTTATCCAGAAGATGTTAAACTTTAAAATAGAACAAATATAAATAGTAGACTAGGTTTGTGTATTCTAAGAATTTGAGTTCCGTCAAAAACTAATGTCATAAAACGTCACTGCAAGTGTTGGAGTATTAATATTTTAAATTCAAGTATAAATGATCAATGAAATAAATCGTATACTGCTCTGAAGATCCTCAAGAAAGGTGAAAGAACTTGTACAACTTCTAAGTGGTTCGTTTTCGTGTGTATAGTGGTTCATTTCCGTATGTGTGTCCAGATATAGCACTGGTAAGTGTGTTTTCCTTCTTATTCGTCTATTTGCTTATTTCTATGTAATGAAATGCTACAAACCCAAGATTACTATTCACAAAACAAATATGAATAGCAAAGAATTTCAAAGCTATATATATATATATATATATATATATATATATATATATATATATATATATATATATATATATATATATATATATATATATATATATATATATATATATATATAAATATATATATATATATATATATATATATATATATATATATATATATATATATATATATATATATATATATATATATATATATATGTATATATATGTATATATATTTATATATATATATATATATATATATATATATATATATATATATATATATATATATATATATATATATATATATATATATATATATATAAATATATATATATATATGCAAGAAGACCTGCTATTGGAATGCGATTACTTCGACGACATCGAGTAGCTCGTTTGATTTTGCTCGAATTCATCTTGTTTGGAATGAGTTGCAATGGTCTCAAGTTTTATTCACTGATGAATCAAGATTCATGTTGAGATCAGTAGACGGGCGTCGGAGGGTTTGGAGAAGGCGTGGGGAAAGATACGAGGATGGTATGTTCAGTGAAAGGGAGAGTTTTGGCGGTGGTTCACTAATGGTCTGAGGTGGAATTACCAGCGATGCCCGTACAGAATTATTTGTGTTTCCACCACGGCAATCTCTAAATGCAGTTAGATACATAGAGATCTTGAATGAACATGTTGTCCCATTTGCACCTTACATTGGCGAAGAATTCCTCTTAATGCAAAATAATGCAGGACCGCATACAACAGTGATGATAACACAATTTTTAAACGATGTCGGAATTAATCGTATGCCGTGGTCCGCTAAAAGCCCTGATATGAATCCCATTGAGCATTTTTGGGATGAATTGGGACAACGTGTTAGTAGACGCAACCCAGAGAATCTGAATGAATTGAGGATTGCTCTTACAGAAGAATGGGACAATATCCCTCAAATCACTATCGCAAATTTGATTGAAAGCATGCCTAGGCGTATGGAAGCTGTTATAGCAGCCAGAGGAGGAAATACTCGTTATTAGTTAGTTTGTTGTTCAATTATTTTTTAAGTTTATTGTTTTAATCATTAATAGTTACAGTCGTTTTACTAAAATGTCGAATAATTCTTTGTTTGTTATTTCTTTTTGATGTTGTTTGTACTTGTAAGTAACAATTATTTCAGCGTCCGTAATCGAAAACGCTAAACATTTCTTAAACGATGAACTTTTTAGAAATTTTCAGCTCCGCGGTCTCCTTGTTGAATATCAAACTTAATAACACCGTTTCATCTAAAATGTCGCAACTTCGTTGCTGAAGGGGCTAGAGAAGTGATTCAAAAAAGAGAATATTGAAAAAAGAATGGTAAACACTCCACAGCGACATTTAAATTTCGTGTCAAAATCATCAATCGGTTTTTAAAGGCTGTACATATTAAAAAAATACATTTTTTATGGAAAGCCAATTACAAAATAGTCATCCGCAAGAATCGCCCTTTCAAACAAAAAAATATTATCAAAATCGATAGGCTGGTTTAAAAGTTATTGAACATCAAATTTGGGACAAAATCTAGGTGCGCCACTTTTTATGTTCGTCAGTGTATATATATATATATATATATATATATATATATATATATATATATATATATATATATATATATATATATATATATATATATATATATATATATATATATATATATATATATATATATACATACATATATATATATATATATATATATATATATATATATATATATATATATATATATATATATATATATATATATATATATATATATATATATATATATATATATATATATATATATATATATATATATATATGTGGGTAATTATTATTTTTCATTATTTTGTTAATGTTTATTTATCTAGAATATATGCTTTTTATTTGAACTGTTACGCCACTGGATCGTTTGGACGGTCGAGAGAACGCTTGAGCCATTGCGGGCAGGCAGTCGAAAATAAGCTTTGAGACGGAAGGCACTTAGACGGTAGACGCTGTAGAAATAGCATAGTTGACGGTTGCTTTTTCTTTATAGACGAATAAGTTGTGTATGTACCAGTGTGTAGGTGATGCAACGGCAAGATAATATTAGTTTATGTATTTTTTGGTAATAAATCCCTTTCTGAAACTATCCGGAACCTCTGTTGAATTTAATACACCCTAGACAACCAGAGAAATACCTACAATTTGGGGGCTCAACCGGGATATTGCCAGAAATACCGTTAAAATTAGTAATTAAACTTTAGTGAAAAGTGATCTAAAAGACATAATAGTACAGTGGTTGGCAGACAATGCGCTTCGAATTCGAATAAGGTACCTACCTAATTTACTAAAAACAGTAGAATAAAGAATAATTGTGCGAACATGGACGCTATTGCAATTAGTAAACAGTGAATTAGTTATATATCAGCAAAACGTATGCTAAACGTTAGACCAGGGTTTGTTTCTGTGTTGTGAATGTAAACATTATAAGAAAGTGGCTATTCATGAACTGTGGTGCTACATGCTGCATGGAAGAACCCCAACTTTAGATGATCAGTTACAACGCTAAGCCAGCCAGCCGATTCGCCTGATGTTTTTAGATGGTTAGTAGTACGAGATACAATTCACGGAGCCGCTGAAACTCGCGCTTACTAGACGACGTGTGGGTGAACACTTGTTGCACCGCGAGAGTTGGTTAGGAGACATTGGATTTTGGTCAGTTGTACCACGAGAGTAAAGCAGGAGTTGAGCACTGGTAACATTGAATGTATTGAGGTAGGCGATTTATTTTATGCATGTTTTCCTGAGTGATTGGTTCAGCGACGAGGTTCAGCGACGAATTCAAGACTAATTAGTTGCTACGGCATTCGAACATTGTATTTCTATTTTGTAAAGTATATTTCGAGCAACTAGATATAGCGATTTTGATGTAGATAAGTTTACATTTTAGATATTGTTGGAATATTTAAAGCATTTAGCATATTTAATGACATTTATAAAATGTCATTAAATGTATATCACACTAACATAAACTCGGTATATTTGGACGTAAAATTGTAAAAGCGTCACGTCAAAATAGATGTTCAGGATTAATAATACTCAAGCAAAACGTTTGAGGTACAGATGGTTGTTCTATTTGAACATATTATATATAAAAGCATTAGGCATACAGTTATCCAGAAGATGTTAAACTTTAAAATAGAACAAATATAAATAGTAGACTAGGTTTGTGTATTCTAAGAATTTGAGTTCCGTCAAAAACTAATGTCATAAAACGTCACTGCAAGTGTTGGAGTATTAATATTTTAAATTCAAGTATAAATGATCAATGAAATAAATCGTATACTGCTCTGAAGATCCTCAAGAAAGGTGAAAGAACTTGTACAACTTCTAAGTGGTTCGTTTTCGTGTGTATAGTGGTTCATTTCCGTATGTGTGTCCAGATATAGCACTGGTAAGTGTGTTTTCCTTCTTATTCGTCTATTTGCTTATTTCTATGTAATGAAATGCTACAAACCCAAGATTACTATTCACAAAACAAATATGAATAGCAAAGAATTTCAAAGCTATATATATATATATATATATATATATATATATATATATATATATATATATATATATATATATATATATATATATATATAAATATATATATATATATATATATATATATATATATATATATATATATATATATATATATATATATATATATATATATATATGTATATATATGTATATATATTTATATATATATATATATATATATATATATATATATATATATATATATATATATATATATATATATATATATATATATATAAATATATATATATATATGCAAGAAGACCTGCTATTGGAATGCGATTACTTCGACGACATCGAGTAGCTCGTTTGATTTTGCTCGAATTCATCTTGTTTGGAATGAGTTGCAATGGTCTCAAGTTTTATTCACTGATGAATCAAGATTCATGTTGAGATCAGTAGACGGGCGTCGGAGGGTTTGGAGAAGGCGTGGGGAAAGATACGAGGATGGTATGTTCAGTGAAAGGGAGAGTTTTGGCGGTGGTTCACTAATGGTCTGAGGTGGAATTACCAGCGATGCCCGTACAGAATTATTTGTGTTTCCACCACGGCAATCTCTAAATGCAGTTAGATACATAGAGATCTTGAATGAACATGTTGTCCCATTTGCACCTTACATTGGCGAAGAATTCCTCTTAATGCAAAATAATGCAGGACCGCATACAACAGTGATGATAACACAATTTTTAAACGATGTCGGAATTAATCGTATGCCGTGGTCCGCTAAAAGCCCTGATATGAATCCCATTGAGCATTTTTGGGATGAATTGGGACAACGTGTTAGTAGACGCAACCCAGAGAATCTGAATGAATTGAGGATTGCTCTTACAGAAGAATGGGACAATATCCCTCAAATCACTATCGCAAATTTGATTGAAAGCATGCCTAGGCGTATGGAAGCTGTTATAGCAGCCAGAGGAGGAAATACTCGTTATTAGTTAGTTTGTTGTTCAATTATTTTTTAAGTTTATTGTTTTAATCATTAATAGTTACAGTCGTTTTACTAAAATGTCGAATAATTCTTTGTTTGTTATTTCTTTTTGATGTTGTTTGTACTTGTAAGTAACAATTATTTCAGCGTCCGTAATCGAAAACGCTAAACATTTCTTAAACGATGAACTTTTTAGAAATTTTCAGCTCCGCGGCCTCCTTGTTGAATATCAAACTTAATAACACCGTTTCATCTAAAATGTCGCAACTTCGTTGCTGAAGGGGCTAGAGAAGTGATTCAAAAAAGAGAATATTGAAAAAAGAATGGTAAACACTCCACAGCGACATTTAAATTTCGTGTCAAAATCATCAATCGGTTTTTAAAGGCTGTACATATTAAAAAAATACATTTTTTATGGAAAGCCAATTACAAAATAGTCATCCGCAAGAATCGCCCTTTCAAACAAAAAAATATTATCAAAATCGATAGGCTGGTTTAAAAGTTATTGAACATCAAATTTGGGACAAAATCTAGGTGCGCCACTTTTTATGTTCGTCAGTGTATATATATATATATATATATATATATATATATATATATATATATATATATATATATATATATATATATATATATATATATATATACATATATATATATATATATATATATATATATATATATATATATATATATATATATATATATATATATATATGTGGGTAATTATTATTTTTCATTATTTTGTTAATGTTTATTTATCTAGAATATATGCTTTTTATTTGAACTGTTACGCCACTGGATCGTTTGGACGGTCGAGAGAACGCTTGAGCCATTGCGGGCAGGCAGTCGAAAATAAGCTTTGAGACGGAAGGCACTTAGACGGTAGACGCTGTAGAAATAGCATAGTTGACGGTTGCTTTTTCTTTATAGACGAATAAGTTGTGTATGTACCAGTGTGTAGGTGATGCAACGGCAAGATAATATTAGTTTATGTATTTTTTGGTAATAAATCCCTTTCTGAAACTATCCGGAACCTCTGTTGAATTTAATACACCCTAGACAACCAGAGAAATACCTACAATTTGGGGGCTCAACCGGGATATTGCCAGAAATACCGTTAAAATTAGTAATTAAACTTTAGTGAAAAGTGATCTAAAAGACATAATAGTACAGTGGTTGGCAGACAATGCGCTTCGAATTCGAATAAGGTACCTACCTAATTTACTAAAAACAGTAGAATAAAGAATAATTGTGCGAACATGGACGCTATTGCAATTAGTAAACAGTGAATTAGTTATATATCAGCAAAACGTATGCTAAACGTTAGACCAGGGTTTGTTTCTGTGTTGTGAATGTAAACATTATAAGAAAGTGGCTATTCATGAACTGTGGTGCTACATGCTGCATGGAAGAACCCCAACTTTAGATGATCAGTTACAACGCTAAGCCAGCCAGCCGATTCGCCTGATGTTTTTAGATGGTTAGTAGTACGAGATACAATTCACGGAGCCGCTGAAACTCGCGCTTACTAGACGACGTGTGGGTGAACACTTGTTGCACCGCGAGAGTTGGTTAGGAGACATTGGATTTTGGTCAGTTGTACCACGAGAGTAAAGCAGGAGTTGAGCACTGGTAACATTGAATGTATTGAGGTAGGCGATTTATTTTATGCATGTTTTCCTGAGTGATTGGTTCAGCGACGAGGTTCAGCGACGAATTCAAGACTAATTAGTTGCTACGGCATTCGAACATTGTATTTCTATTTTGTAAAGTATATTTCGAGCAACTAGATATAGCGATTTTGATGTAGATAAGTTTACATTTTAGATATTGTTGGAATATTTAAAGCATTTAGCATATTTAATGACATTTATAAAATGTCATTAAATGTATATCACACTAACATAAACTCGGTATATTTGGACGTAAAATTGTAAAAGCGTCACGTCAAAATAGATGTTCAGGATTAATAATACTCAAGCAAAACGTTTGAGGTACAGATGGTTGTTCTATTTGAACATATTATATATAAAAGCATTAGGCATACAGTTATCCAGAAGATGTTAAACTTTAAAATAGAACAAATATAAATAGTAGACTAGGTTTGTGTATTCTAAGAATTTGAGTTCCGTCAAAAACTAATGTCATAAAACGTCACTGCAAGTGTTGGAGTATTAATATTTTAAATTCAAGTATAAATGATCAATGAAATAAATCGTATACTGCTCTGAAGATCCTCAAGAAAGGTGAAAGAACTTGTACAACTTCTAAGTGGTTCGTTTTCGTGTGTATAGTGGTTCATTTCCGTATGTGTGTCCAGATATAGCACTGGTAAGTGTGTTTTCCTTCTTATTCGTCTATTTGCTTATTTCTATGTAATGAAATGCTACAAACCCAAGATTACTATTCACAAAACAAATATGAATAGCAAAGAATTTCAAAGCTAATATATATATATATATATATATATATATATATATATATATATATATATATATATATATATATATATATATATATATATATATATATATATAATATATATATATATATATATATATATATATATATATATATATATATATATATATATATATATATATATATATATATATATATATATATATATATATATATATGTATATATATGTATATATATTTATATATATATATATATATATATATATATATATATATATATATATATATATATATATATATATATAAATATATATATATATATGCAAGAAGACCTGCTATTGGAATGCGATTACTTCGACGACATCGAGTAGCTCGTTTGATTTTGCTCGAATTCATCTTGTTTGGAATGAGTTGCAATGGTCTCAAGTTTTATTCACTGATGAATCAAGATTCATGTTGAGATCAGTAGACGGGCGTCGGAGGGTTTGGAGAAGGCGTGGGGAAAGATACGAGGATGGTATGTTCAGTGAAAGGGAGAGTTTTGGCGGTGGTTCACTAATGGTCTGAGGTGGAATTACCAGCGATGCCCGTACAGAATTATTTGTGTTTCCACCACGGCAATCTCTAAATGCAGTTAGATACATAGAGATCTTGAATGAACATGTTGTCCCATTTGCACCTTACATTGGCGAAGAATTCCTCTTAATGCAAAATAATGCAGGACCGCATACAACAGTGATGATAACACAATTTTTAAACGATGTCGGAATTAATCGTATGCCGTGGTCCGCTAAAAGCCCTGATATGAATCCCATTGAGCATTTTTGGGATGAATTGGGACAACGTGTTAGTAGACGCAACCCAGAGAATCTGAATGAATTGAGGATTGCTCTTACAGAAGAATGGGACAATATCCCTCAAATCACTATCGCAAATTTGATTGAAAGCATGCCTAGGCGTATGGAAGCTGTTATAGCAGCCAGAGGAGGAAATACTCGTTATTAGTTAGTTTGTTGTTCAATTATTTTTTAAGTTTATTGTTTTAATCATTAATAGTTACAGTCGTTTTACTAAAATGTCGAATAATTCTTTGTTTGTTATTTCTTTTTGATGTTGTTTGTACTTGTAAGTAACAATTATTTCAGCGTCCGTAATCGAAAACGCTAAACATTTCTTAAACGATGAACTTTTTAGAAATTTTCAGCTCCGCGGCCTCCTTGTTGAATATCAAACTTAATAACACCGTTTCATCTAAAATGTCGCAACTTCGTTGCTGAAGGGGCTAGAGAAGTGATTCAAAAAAGAGAATATTGAAAAAAGAATGGTAAACACTCCACAGCGACATTTAAATTTCGTGTCAAAATCATCAATCGGTTTTTAAAGGCTGTACATATTAAAAAAATACATTTTTTATGGAAAGCCAATTACAAAATAGTCATCCGCAAGAATCGCCCTTTCAAACAAAAAAATATTATCAAAATCGATAGGCTGGTTTAAAAGTTATTGAACATCAAATTTGGGACAAAATCTAGGTGCGCCACTTTTTATGTTCGTCAGTGTATATATATATATATATATATATATATATATATATATATATATATATATATATATATATATATATATATATATATATATATATATATATATATATATATACATATATATATATATATATATATATATATATATATATATATATATATATATATATATATATATATATATATATATATATATATATATATATATGTGGGTAATTATTATTTTTCATTATTTTGTTAATGTTTATTTATCTAGAATATATGCTTTTTATTTGAACTGTTACGCCACTGGATCGTTTGGACGGTCGAGAGAACGCTTGAGCCATTGCGGGCAGGCAGTCGAAAATAAGCTTTGAGACGGAAGGCACTTAGACGGTAGACGCTGTAGAAATAGCATAGTTGACGGTTGCTTTTTCTTTATAGACGAATAAGTTGTGTATGTACCAGTGTGTAGGTGATGCAACGGCAAGATAATATTAGTTTATGTATTTTTTGGTAATAAATCCCTTTCTGAAACTATCCGGAACCTCTGTTGAATTTAATACACCCTAGACAACCAGAGAAATACCTACAATTTGGGGGCTCAACCGGGATATTGCCAGAAATACCGTTAAAATTAGTAATTAAACTTTAGTGAAAAGTGATCTAAAAGACATAATAGTACAGTGGTTGGCAGACAATGCGCTTCGAATTCGAATAAGGTACCTACCTAATTTACTAAAAACAGTAGAATAAAGAATAATTGTGCGAACATGGACGCTATTGCAATTAGTAAACAGTGAATTAGTTATATATCAGCAAAACGTATGCTAAACGTTAGACCAGGGTTTGTTTCTGTGTTGTGAATGTAAACATTATAAGAAAGTGGCTATTCATGAACTGTGGTGCTACATGCTGCATGGAAGAACCCCAACTTTAGATGATCAGTTACAACGCTAAGCCAGCCAGCCGATTCGCCTGATGTTTTTAGATGGTTAGTAGTACGAGATACAATTCACGGAGCCGCTGAAACTCGCGCTTACTAGACGACGTGTGGGTGAACACTTGTTGCACCGCGAGAGTTGGTTAGGAGACATTGGATTTTGGTCAGTTGTACCACGAGAGTAAAGCAGGAGTTGAGCACTGGTAACATTGAATGTATTGAGGTAGGCGATTTATTTTATGCATGTTTTCCTGAGTGATTGGTTCAGCGACGAGGTTCAGCGACGAATTCAAGACTAATTAGTTGCTACGGCATTCGAACATTGTATTTCTATTTTGTAAAGTATATTTCGAGCAACTAGATATAGCGATTTTGATGTAGATAAGTTTACATTTTAGATATTGTTGGAATATTTAAAGCATTTAGCATATTTAATGACATTTATAAAATAACATCTATACATAGTTTAAGTTTTTAGTAGTACCTAGTCGATTATATAAGTTTGATGTAGAGAGTATAGGTACTTAGGTATATATTAGCATAATTTTGATTGGGAAAAGAGAAGCACCCGTACGACTGAAACGTCTAGGTAATAACCGTAATAATTTGGTATTATTTTTTAAATATTTGAGTAAAAAATGCTTACGTTAGGAAATATAGATAAAATTGCCTGTAATATTAAAAATAGTGCTCTTAAGGCCGTTAAAGCGTTACACGTGGTTGCTTGCGGTAATGAGGGTGAACCGCGAAAAGTCAGAAGGGCTTTACGTATTTTTCCTGGTTTTGGGTTCGACACGCATTCCGGCGAATTTAAACAAAAAATAGACGATATCAAGAATAGGTTAGAATTAGCTGACCTTGTTACTGTTTGTAACGTTTTGGATCTAGATTGGATCTATTCTGGATCTATTCTGGTTTTGGATCTATTCTGGTTCAAGTGATAATGTGGTAGAGCGAATTTGTACTTTTATGAACGACTTAAAAGTTAATAATGATTCAAGCGAAGAAGGTGACGAAGAAGACTTGGCAGAAGAAGAAGAAGAAGACGATGAATTAGAGGAAAATGGAAGTGAATTAGAGGAAGACGACTCTGATATTGTAAGACGAAATACAAGAAGGGTAGAGACGGCCCGAACAACGAAAAAAGAATCTTTTGCTTTAACCTTCAGGGACGTAGAAGACAGCATAAGACATTTCTATGGGAATGACGATTATCCAATATAGAAGTGGATATCTGACTTCGAGGAAATTGCTGACATAACGGGATGGAATGAACTGCAGAAATTAATTTTTGCGAAAAGGTCGTTGAAGGGACTTGCGAAAATGTTTATTCAATCGGAAAAAGGTATCAAAACGTGGTCCACGTTGAGGAAGAAGTTAAAGGCTGAATTTGAGGTCAAAGTTAACAGCGCCCAAATACATAGATTGTTAGTAGCAAGAAAAAAGAAAAGAGAAGAGTCTGTACAGGAATATGCGCTAACTATGCGTGAGATTGGAAGTAGAGCAAGTATAGAGAGTGATGTTGTAATACAATATATAATCGAGGGTATTCAGGATGATATGGCAAATAAAGTAATCTTGTATGGAGCTAAAAATTTTGCAGAGTTCAAAGAAAAAATCAAATTGTATGAACAAATCAGGACGGCAAAGACGTACCATCAGGAGAGAAGTCATGGGTTTAGTTCGAAGAAAGTGGACTTTCAGGCGCAAGAGAGAAAGGTAAAGGACGAAGAAAATCCAAAGAAGCGTCAAAGCATGCTTTGTTACAATTGTGGCGCAAAGGGGCCACCAATTGTCCCGACAAAGAAAAGGGTATTAAGTGTTTTACCTGCCAAGGATTTGGACATGTGGCAACTTAGGACAAGTGTCCTAAGAAACAATCTAAACGAGAGGATGCCAGTACATCAGCAGTGACTACTATTGAGGTTGTTCCAATGAATAGCGTAAAACTCGTAATTGAAGAAGTTCAATTAATAGCGCTATTGGATACAGGAAGTGAAATCAGTGCTATAAGAAGCGACGTTTATAACGCTTATTTTAAAGAGATATCGCTTGATAAGACTTTCACTACTTTGAAAGGCATCGGACAGAATAGAGTAGTAACTTTGGGATCATTTGAAAAAATTGTTACAGTTAATGATGAAGATGTAACTTTAAGAATTCATGTATTACCAGCCGAAGCCTCTCATTTCAAATGCATTGTTGGAAATGATTTAATGTCTCAAGTCGATATCAGTTTTATTGATGGAGAAGTGGAGAAAAGAGAACTTTCTAATGAAAATTACAATAGATTCGGACAAAGAAGTGGAAACCGTTAATTTAGATCATATAAAAAACGAAGAGAGTCGAATTAAAGTGAAACAACTAATTGAAGAATATGAGCCGAAGAAAACTAAAACGACAGATATAAAAATGAAGATCATACTAAAGAATGAAGAACCTATATACCACCGACCTAGACGACTATCGGTGCCTGAAAAGGAAGAAGTTCAGAAACAATTAGAAGAATGGCTAGATGAAGGAGTAGTGAGACCAAGTTCATCAGATTTTGCCAGTGCCCTCGTACTAGTCAAAAAGAAAGATGGCCGAACTAGAATCTGCTGCGACTACAGAAGGCTGAATAAGAACATAGTCAAGGATCGATTTCCCCTTCCCTTGATTGAAGACGTATTAGACAAGCTACAAAATGGGAATTATTTCACAACAATAGATCTGAGGAATGGATTTTTCCATGTTGCGGTAGACGAACACAGCATAAAGTACACTGCTTTCGTGACTCACGATGGACAATACGAATTCCTAAAATGTCCATTTGGACTTTGTAACAGTCCAGCTGTTTTTCAAAGATTTATAGGCCATGTTTTTAGGGAATTGACAGCTAGAGGTATTGCGATTTATTATATGGATGACATAATTATTCCGAGCGCTACTGAAGAAGAAGGTATACGCAGGTTAGGGATGGTTATGGAAGTTGCCCGAGATTACGGACTGGAAATAAAGAAGAACAAGTGCCAGTTCCTTAAAAAAAGAGTAACTTTCCTAGGTTTTATAATAGAAGACGGAAAGGTACAACCCTCCGGAGAAAAAACGCTAGCGATAAAACGTTTTCCTCCCCCGACGACGCCGAAACAAATTCAATCATTCTTGGGATTAACCGGGTACTTTAGGAAATTTATATCTTCCTACGCTTTAATTGCCAAGCCATTAAGTGATCTGTTGAGGAAAGGACAACCGTTTCAGTATGACGAACCACAGAAACAATGCTTTGAGAAACTAAAAGAATTGCTTTCCAGTGAACCTGTCCTGCTCATTTATAAACAAGGAAGAGAAACAGGGTTGCATACCGATGCCAGCATGCATGGTTTTGGGGCCTGTTTAATGCAGAAATGTGAAGCAGATAACAAGTTTCATCCTGTTTATTATACAAGTAAGAAAACGACGCCGGCTGAAGAGAAATATCACAGCTATGAGCTTGAGGTCCTAGCGATAATAACCGCTGTTAAGAAGTTTAGAATTTACCTCTTAGGTATTAAGTTTAAGATAATAACCGATTGTTCAGCATTTCAGCGTACAATGGACAAACGAGACCTGACTACAAGAGTAGCCAGATGGGCTCTTTTGTTAGAAGAGTACTCATATGAGATAGAACATAGGAGAGGTAATAGGATGATGCATGTGGATGCTTTGAGTCGCCATCCAATAGTAATGACCATGAATAAACAACTCATAGTCGAAGAAGACGGAGTAATAAATAGATTGAAGTTAGCACAAGATAAGGATGACCACATTCAAGCAATTAGAAAAATTCTTAGTAATGAGAAGTATGAAGATTATTTTTTAAAAGACAACATAGTTTATAGATACAATAAAGGAAGAGAATTAATAGTTGTGCCGAAGTTGATGCAATCAGAAATCATAAGACGATCACATGAAATCGGACATTTTGGTTTGCCAAAAACAGAAGAACTGGTGAAGAGAGAATTTTATATCCCTAAATTGACAGAGAAGATAAAGACGTGCATAAGAAATTGTGTAATGTGTATTTTAGGTAATAGAAAAGAAGGAAAAAAGGAAGGTTGGTTACACCCTATACCAAAGCCCGAAGGACCTTTACACACTTACCATGCAGACCATTTAGGTCCATTATCTTCCACAAATAAAAATTACAAGCATGTATTAGCAATAATTGACGACTTTTCGAAATTTACTTGGTTATATGCCACGAAGTCGACGACATCTTCAGAAACCGTAAACTGTTTTATGAAGCAACAACAGATATTTGGAAACCCTGTTAGAATTATCACAGACAAAGGAACAGCTTTTATGGGACAAGATTTTGAAGAATACTGCGCTAAAGAAGGGATTGAGCATGTGACAATCACAACCGGAGTTCCTCGTGGAAACGGCCAGATCGAAAGGATCAATCGAACTATAATTCCTGTGCTTACCAAACTAAGTGCAGACGACCCTACAAAATGGTTTAAGTACATAGATCGGGTTCAAAGAGCTCTGAACTCTACTTTCCAACGGAGCATAAATGCAACACCATTCGAGGTCTTAGTAGGAGTTAAAATGAGGAACACAGAAGAAATAAGAATAAATGAACTGATAGAAAAAGAAGCCGTGGAGCAGTTCGATAGAGAAAGAGAGGAATTGAGGGAAGAAAGTAAGAAACAGATCCTTAGAGTGCAAGAAGAAAATAAAAAAACGTATAACCTACGTAGAAGAGATGTTAAAATATATCAAGAAGGAGACCTAGTTGCAGTTAAAAGAACACAACTTGGTCCTGGGCTAAAATTACGGAAAAAATTTCTTGGGCCATATGAAGTGCTAATGAGTAAGCCAAATGAGCGATACGAAGTAATAAAAATAGGTGATCATGAAGGACCAATACGGACCAGTACATGCGCCGAATATATGAAACCCTGGGTTGAGGACCAAAGCGAATCCGAGTCGGATTCAGAGTCAGGATAGCCGAGTGTGGGTAATTATTATTTTTCATTATTTTGTTAATGTTTATTTATCTAGAATATATGCTTTTTATTTGAACTGTTACGCCACTGGATCGTTTGGAAAATAAGCTTTGAGACGGAAGGCACTTAGACGGTAGGCACTGTAGAAATAGCATAGTTGACGGTTGCTTTTTCTTTATAGACGAATAAGTTGTGTATGTACCAGTGTGTAGGTGATGCAACGGCAAGATAATATTAGTTTATGTATTTTTTGGCAATAAATCCCTTTCTGAAACTATCCGGAACCTCTGTTGAATTTAATACACCCTAGACAACCAGAGAAATACCTACATATATATATATATATATATATATATATATATATATATATATATATATATATATATATATATATATATATATATATATATATATATATATAAATATATATATATATATATATATATATATATATATATATATATATATATATATATATATATATATATATATATATATATATATATATATATATATATATATATATATATATATATATATATATATATAATCTAAAGTGATTGCGCTACCCACGACAGTCAGCTTTTCCACTTACATCTAGAGTGGTGGAATAAAATATGTCACTCAGCAGGCGTTCCATTTTAAAAATCTGCAAACTTCTAAAGGCTCATACTAACTACCATAGCTACTACTTATTATATTATACTGCTGGTTATACTACTGACAAAGTCAAGTAGTATAACGTGACATATCCCTTCGGGGACTAATTTAACGACGGCGTGTCAGCGGGCGGTGATAGCAACAATTATTGACATAATTTGCAGGTTTCCCCTTCAGACGTTGTCGGAAGATGAGCCGGAGGAGCACGGCCTCTACCAGTGGGCGTATCGCAGAGGGAGGCAGAGCACACAGCGATCTTGTTCCGAGATGTTCCCTGGATGTTCTATCTCGCTGATTGATCTCGCGTTAGGCTATTACGGTGACTACGAAGAAACCTGATTGCACACTTGTTCATCTACTCAATAAACTACTTCAGTATTAAGTGATTGAGTTTCTTTTACAGGGTATCCGATTTAGATAAGCAGGGGATCGAATTCGCTTCGGCGGATAACTAGTAAAAACTAAACCAGTTTCAATATATTATATAAAGTCTGTAGGTATCTTTAGTATTTATACCTTGAAAAGCCCTTTTTTTTCTTAGACATTTGTAGAATGTCCAACATTCTTTTGATATTCTCAACAAAAGTAACAACTAATTATATAAGATTAAATTTTGAGATACATATGGTGAAAGTTAGATATGAGTTATATGAGAAAAGTTAGGCGTTAAAACGATGTAATCACTACACGAATTATTTTCAAATTGCCCTTGTCAGATGTCGATGTTATTTTTTGTAAGATAGCCTTTTTATTCCAGAATGTGAAAGTTCTATTGTTTTTTCAAAGAATTTTTGTTTCATTCATTACAGGGTGTAACAATTGGGATGTTTTTTTTTATTAAATTTTTTAACACCCTGTGGAGTTCAACACTTACACCCACAAGTTAGAATTTAAATCGCACTCTAGCCTTATCTTTTCTTAACATTGGTATTTGTAATCTGGTAATAGCCGTATTTTTTTCCAATATTTTTGTCAATATAGAACGTGAAGTACGAAATCTTAGTGGTGAAAAATGTGCTCAAGCATTAATATTGGTTGAACTAGGTTGGAGTTGACGAAGAATTGGGCAGTGATTTAGAGTGGCGCATACAACCAATATTTGACACTCTCAACTGTGCCACAACGTTTTGTAACAGCGCGATGTTTGCAGATACAGCTTCGAGAAGTAAGTTTACAAATTAGTGGGGAAACCATTAGACATGTTACATGTGACATAGAGCATGTAATTGCAAGAGTTGCTGCTCGAGGTCCAGCTTTAACTAGAAATCACCGGAGG
>CAXKVY010005337.1:0-29643 GCA_964058915.1 Tetropium fuscum | reverse complement strand
GTACGTTTACCTTAAGAAGTGCTGGTAAAAAGCGCCTTCAGTTGGAGGAAGTTCCGCTGATGGTTTGTTTATTTGAGTACCTATGAGGTACTCGAGTAGAAATTAAACATAATTTAATTACCTGTTTAAACAGACACCAGACACCTTTCTTCTTTTTTGTTCCACTACTGTTGTAAATAAAACATTGTGCTAATATTAAAACTATCAGATTTAAGCCGAGTTCCAAAATAATTTGAGGGACCGACCGGCGCGGCAACACTGTTTGATGGCAAATGACCATCAATGTTTTGAATACTTGCATACGATTTCCGACAATCTATATGAAATTTTATTTTAATTTGGTTATTTAAAATTTTTGTTTTAATTGCTAGAATTTCTTTTGCGTGATTGTCTTGTCTTTTTTCAGCATTAGATATTACAAACCTTGACAACAAACAACCGTGACAACAAACCTTGTATTCTAGGTCTATGTATCACAGATTTGTCACCCTCCCACACAATTTTCTTACAAATAATGCACTCCATTATGTTAGAAAACTAATTTAAGAATAGTTCACAGTACAGAGTTTATACCATATAACTACTGGCTCTAACTGCAAAACTAATTCATACACGTCCTATCCTGCAGACGAAACGGTACGTACATTACGCGCCGTAATATTATGAATCAATTTAGCGCACTATAAAAAAAATCGCCGTTGCCAAAAGATACACATTGAGAAAAATTAAATGCTTCAAAAACTTTTGTCATGATTGAGCTTCATTTGCTTCACTATAATTTTGAAAAATAAAAAAGTTTATCGATAGGTGAAAATTGTAATACATAACATTTAAATTACTAATTGTCTTGATTTTTAGAGAAATGAAAATACAAATTATGTAAAAACTATCGATACTGTTAGAAGCGCTATTGTGTGTGCGTATTTTCATCGAAAAAAATTTTACTCGTTAGCTTTATTAGTTTTGAAGATATGACGGTGGAAACAAAAAAAAACACATTTTATTTAAAATACAATGTTTTCACTTTTTTTATTTGTACAGATTGAGACCATGAAAAAATGTCGTAAAACATGATTTTGTATGCCCAGTGACATGCTTAACAAAACCTACTACGTTTGACCTGGTTCTACGCAAAAAAAACAAGACGATACAGTCTCAAAATCGCTGCTCTATATAGCACAGTCCGGGCGTCCACAAAAACATGGTAGATGCATTAGTAGGATACTTTTATCGCAAAACGATTTGAGTTTGGTTATTATCATACTATAGCATGTGTAACTGTGAAAAAATATTTCTTTTCCTTTTTATATAGCAAAAGTTTCACCTAAAGCAATACATTTTTTAATATACAGGGTGAGTTTTTAGTGCGTATTTGCTCTTTGGCGCTTTTCCTACTTATCAGAGGAAATGTGTGTTATCCCAGATTCTTGGTATCCTTTTTTGGCGTTTTTTAAAATATCGGCGAATGTAAAGGGTGATATATATCTCCTGAAGAGCAACTAACTTTCTTGTTTTAATTGGCTAAATCCGCAGGTTTCGGAGATATTTACCGTTTTAAGAAAAAAATGACGGAAGGCTCTGGAAGAAGCTTTTTTCATATGGTATATCTAAATTAAATTTTTGGGACAGCGTAAGAACATAGAGTGGTCTATGTTCTGCAATTAAAATATAATCGAAAATAATATACCAAGTGTTACATTTTCCATGCCACATTTAGCTAATTTAAAACTGCGAAAACTTTTTTTTCAAATGGAACATCCTATATTTTTTGGCTCAGTTATGTAAAATTAAATTATCTTTCTTCTGGTATAGCTATTGAAGGGGCACAAAGTTAGCAATTTTTGAGATATTTGCAATTTTCTTTCCAGCTAAAAGATTTACCAGAATTTTGCTTAAAACTTACAATAAATTAGCCTTGTACTTAAAGAATTAAAAACTGCTTACAATTTAAAATAAACTATAACGTATTGTTAAATAACAAGAACGCATTTTCAATATTAACTTTAATAACATAATAATAACAGTAACATACTAACAATAATAATAACATGACAATAACAAAAGAATAACAATGTTACAACAAAATAACATAACTATAACTTTAATAACATAAACAATAACAATATAAATATCTATTAAAAAATTATTTCTTAATAGTGATCAACATTCCGCCCATTATTTGGTATGCATAACTCAATTCATTCTCTAAATGACCATTGTACATTTTCCAATATTTCCAAACTGCTCACTTTAGCCACTGCATTGGCTATACCAGAAGAAATATAATTTAATTTTACATAACTGGGCATCAAAATATACAGGGTGTTTCATTTGAAAAAACTTTCGCAGTTTGAAATTAGTTAAATGTGGCATGGAAAATGTAATACTTGTTATATTATTTTCGATTCTATTTTAATTGCAGAACCGCGATATAGAGATATGGAACACCCTGTACAATCACCGATATTTTTAGAACACGCAAAAAAAGGATACCAACAACCTGGGATAACACATATTTTTTTCTGATGAATAGCAAAAGCCCTACATAGCAAATACGCACTCAAAACTCACTCTGTATATGTAATGTCCATATTAAAGGAAAAAGAAATTTATGATCATTATTATCTACCATTTTCATTTTAGTGTATTGCATCCTACCTAATCGTGTTTCTGTACCACCATCGCCTCAATATAGCGTTTTGCAAGAATTACCTAAGACCCTTAAAATATCTCGCCACAGAGAATACTAACCTTCGAAGGAAAATTGCAAGCCAGAGTAGGAATATCAAAACGATCATTATTATTTACTTCACTATATCAGTGACGAATGTCCTCCTATATATGCCATGGATCGGAAACGTACAGCAGTTCGTTTACGCCCTAGTCATTATCGAGAAATACGCTGGAAACTTTCAGGTGTTAGAGGTGTTTTTTTACATGGTCATGTTTCACATGTGCTACTACACCAACACGGTCATGTTGTCGTATGTTTACTTCAGTTTACAGGTGAAATTTCGCTTAGAAGTATTAAGCGAGCACGTGAAGGAACTCTCTAAGGGAGGTGATTTATGCTGCATTGATAATATGGACTATCAAAGAAGCATTTATAGGAAATTGGTATACTGTATTCAGTGTTATGATGAACTGAAGAAGTAAGCTGCATCCCTTAATCGTTCCCTTATGAGTGTTATAAATTTACCTACTTTGCAGCATAAATATAATTTATAATACATTATGTCACTGGCCAATTCTAATATTAAGATTCATAGGAATCGTACAGCAATGCGCTATGTTCATTTATGTTTTTGATGTAAGTAACATGCATATCTATTATAGTAGTTCAATAACCACGTGCATTTACTCAGAGAAGTTTTGATATTTGGTGGTTGTATGTATTTGGAACTGCTTTTTTGAATTTTTTATTTTGCCACCTCGTACCTCTACCACAGGAGTAGCGTTTATTATCCACACCCCATAAAAATAAAAAGTTTGATGGTGTTTAACTTTACAGTCGTTTGTCCGATATGGATGAAATTTTTTGGATGATAGGTTGACTCTTCCATAATCATTTTCTACTGATTTCTTAAAAAAAAGGTTTTTTTTATCAAATACCGGGTGTTACAATGATCTTGCGTTTTGTTCCGACAAATTGTAACTGCAACTGCAAATTATAATTCATAGTTGACTAAGCCATACAGGACCCTCAGCCTTTAAAAGAAAACGAAATCGTATATATCAAAGAACCCCATGCCAGACATAAATCCAGAAATAATTTAAAGAAGCCAAAGTCGTTAAAGACTTACATAAGTAAAAAACTAACAAAGGCACTTACCATAAAAAATTACATAAAGGTAGAAAATCTAAAACATCAAATCCTCCCTATAAACTCAGAATATAAATTTAATCATGTTATAGATTTAGAACTGATTAGAAAAGAATTAAGTAAATTAGAATCATATGTTATTATAATAAGAATACACAGATAGAAAAACAATATCTATATCTCAAGCGGAATATATATTGCTACAGGCGCAAACAAAGCTTAATAACCTATCGCCTCAGAAAAGAGTTAAGCGAGGACTTATTAATGTTGTAGGTACAGTAAATAAATGGTTATTTGGAACCATGAATGACGACGGTAGACAAAACATTCAAGATAGCTTAAAAATATTAAATAAAAATCAAGCAGCACTCAAAGATCAATTAAATTTAAAGACATCCCTTATAAATACCTTATATGACAAGTTAAATAATACCTTTGATATAATAAAAAATAATCAAATATAAATAAATAAAAGAATAACTACTATTCAAAACTTATTAGCTTCAACAGTCAAAGAGAGTAATACTTTCTTTGGTCTACAAGAAATGATAAACAATTGTCAAATCCTGATAGAATTTATAGACAATGTAAATGTTGCTATTGGATTTGCTGACTTAAATATAGTTCTTCAATCCTTTTTGAATTATGATGATTTACAAGGAATTAAGAATACACTTTCGCAACTTTATAAGAAAAATCAAATAATACAATTTATCAACAATCTTATTATCAATTATTATTATAATTATTATAGGCATAGAAGCAATTCTCTAAATGACAAAATTATATTTTCAATTTATGTGCCTATCATAATGAAACAATCATTTTCAAGCTTTCACATATACACAATCCCCATCAAAAATCATACCCTTGTACCTCCTAAACCAATCATAATACTTGGTACATCTACACACATGATGAGGAATGAAGCCTGCCCCAAAATCGAAAACACCAAACAAAGAGTCTTGCCTACCAAATATACTACAAGGAAAGAATACAAGCTATTGTAAACATATCCATGTTTGTTTCCAAGGGCCGTCAATTAAACAAATCAGCCGAGATCATGTCCTGATCTTCACCGCAGATGTTCTGACTGTCCACAAAACCTGCACAGTAGATGGCGTACTGGAAATCTACCAAAGTACACTAATAACTATCCCCCAAGGATGTTCTATCAAAATTAGTGATGATATATTTCTATCAAATACCAACTACATCAATGGATCCAGATTCCAGTTACCAAACATGGTACTACATACCAGTCAACCAATCAATATACAACCACTACAATCAAGTTAGCTGAACTCCCTGAACTGTTAGCTGAACTGATCTTATTGGATCAAACAGATGACCAATCTACAATTTCACTATGGACAATCCTGTCTATTTCCGGATTAATGCTATGCCTTATATTAATTATTTTCACATGGTATAAAAAGCAGATATATGGTCTGATCTCGAAGCTCCAGAAGCCTAGAGGTTCCATACCTTCGCCAGCAGAAACGTCCACCTCACGGTTGCCGTTTTAAGGATGGAGGAATTAGGATATTGTATACTTTATAAATTATATTTATTTGAACCTTGATTGCACTTCGTAACATAATATAATCGTTATATTACCTACGTGCAGAATGAGGGCACTAAATGCAGACGCAGCAAATGCATGCTTGCATTTTCTTTTCATATAAAAGGCCAGCTGCGCTGACCTTCAATAACATTACATTCGTAGACGTGTTGCTGTATGAAATAAAGTTTGTTCCTGTGTGAATGTAGTTATTTTTGGCAGTTCTTCTGTGGAGACACTTAATTCGCTATCTAAAGTAAAAACCTAAAATATTTTTGTGTTATCTGATTGATTTTACAATAAAAATAATTCTGAAATAAATTAAACAAAACGTTTGTTTCTACAAAATGGGTCCCTATAACTTTTTGCATTGGTTAGTTTAATCAAAGAAACTATAAAACTTTGTTGCCTACAACTTGCAGAAACATCGATAAAGCTGGTCCTCAGGGGTATCAAAGCGAAAAGTTTCAGTGAATTATCAATTAATATGTGGAATATCTACTGCGAAAGCCACTGAAAAAAACGCGCCATGCTCTCACTCTACTTCATGGAGGCGTGGAAACGTTTTTTCGTATTGCACACACATGTGTCACATTTCACGTACTACTTCAATAATCTGTTACATTCCTATTTACTGTAAAAGGGCCGATTTTGGCGATTTAGCTCAAAATACATACAAACTTCAGAATATAAAAACTTCCAGCTAAAAATTAAAATTTTCCAGGTAAATGCAACTTACAGCACGTAATTACTGAACTATATATAGTTATTGCTATAAATTAATATATAAAATGTTTGCAAATTATTACAGAACCAGTATAAATACTCGAACAAACTGGGCGTCATGCTATCCTTCGTTTTGACAGTTGCATGTACTTTAATTTTTTGTACCATAGGACAACTTGTAAAAGACGAGGTACTTTTCACAGAAATCCACATAGACTTTGAAGTGACGTCCTCTGTGTGTGTTTTAGTCAGAAAAATTACATATTGAAGTGACGAACTGTGCGTGGTATAACTGGAACAAGAAGAACCTCGACTTGTTTGGAATGTTCTTGTTGCACACGCAGAAACCCCTAATACTGAGCGCTTCTGGTATTATCACTCTTGATAATGAAATGGTCCTGGAGGTATCTATCATGTCCTAAGAAATCAGCATTATAGAGTTTTTTGGTTTCAGTTTCTGCAAGCAGTCTATTCGTTAATAACGTTCTACCAAAGCATGTCACATAAGCATTCCAGAGGATAATTCCTAAATATGGACTAAAATACAATGATGTCAACCAAATCTGTTTAGCGTATGTCTTCGTGGGTCAACACCTCACCATAATAACCTTCGTTTACCAATTCGTTTACCAATTATTGTAATTAAAATATCCTTTTCTGTCCCAACACACTATTTACTATGTACCCGCAACTAAATAGCAGCAATAATAAGCCAGTAAAACACAGTGTGCATTTATTTTGATTCCAAAGCGTGGGTAAATTAACATGTAAAATGAAATATATAAATATTTGGATTATAATATGGGACATATTTCTTATTGCCCATACCTGGCATATCATTTGAAGAATGATAATCTAGCTTCAGAAGTCCTAAATAATGATTCTATTATACAGCAAGCATATGTTACATCTGTAACAATGTATAACTAGATCAATACCTTGAAACTACCTCTGGGAAAGCCAAACAAATTTTACACCGATGTAAAGCGCACGTAAATATTTTGTCCTGAATCAGATGGACGATTTTTCTGCGAATTATATGGAGCTCCGAGTCGGATAGCTTTAAAAGAGCAATCTGTATGCCGAACGGATTTAAAAAAACAAATACGACTTAACAGTAGTGATATATTGTATTTGGTTGCACCATGCACCTAGCAATCCAACTTTTATTCACGTTTATCGGTTGTTACATTTATATAATTGCTGAGCTCATGGATTTCAGTTGGCCGTCAGCTCTAGGTACTGATTGCTTTTAAATATTTTTGCCGGATATTCTCTATAACTTTTAACGTTGTGCTTTAAATCTGGTTAGTTGATAGTTGATTTTAAAATACTTCAACTAAGATCCTACTATAACATACTATAACTTGTATTTATTACCGATGGGAATAAATCCTCAATCAATCCTAAATCTTATAATCTAAATTTTTAAATTAACTTGATGATAAAAAATGTATGATTTGTTCAAATGTTTACACTTATTGCAATACCTACAGGATTATTTGAATATTACCGAGCTATCCTATTCTCTCTGCTGGTATATCTCGTAAACTTCAGTGGAATTCATTACGTTCATTGCTTGCTTTGCATTGGTGAATATACTACAATACACTTATGATTGCCGTCATTATTATTCAGTGTACAAACAGATTGTTTTAAATCATTGTTATTCATAATAATTATTACAGTAGACTTACATATCATCATATCATCATGTTATATAACAGTTTTAAAGGAATAAGTTTCATGTGCTTTTTATTCGCTGATGAGCATTTCAGTGAATGATTCCAGCTTCCCTTTGATGATTTTTTAAATTATTGAACACTGGATACAAAATTTAACTACTTATTTTTACACTACTATCTGTAAAACACTTACTTTACCATTGTTTACCACTGTGAATCTTCTAACTACATGTTTCCACCCTACCGGCTTTTTTAGCCGGCTCCAAGGAAGGCCTCCCTGGTAAGTTTGTTACTTTCTTATATTTAAATGTTTATTTTAATATCAACAGTGTTTAACCAATTAGCATGCCTTCAAATGTGCTTTTCTTTATTTAAGTATTATTTATTAATACTAAAATATCATAACATTTTATGTTTAATGCATATGACTATTTTAAAATTCAATTGAAGTATTTCATTTAAAAAAATATGTTGTAAACGTATGAACGTGCTTGAACGCGTTCATATTTAACTCGAGCTGTAGCCTCGAACTTAAAATAAGAAATAAAGAGAACATGGTTATATTCTTTATTTCTTATTTTAAATTGAATTGAGTTTAATAATTTTAATGATTTATTCTGCTATAATTTATTATTTGATTCATATTGGTAATTTTAGTTCAACATTTCGTTTATTATTATTAAAGTACAATACATCTGTGTACTAACAAAGATTCATTCACTCATATTTCTTTGTTTATTAACATGCAGTACCATTAGCTCTGTCACTTTTATACTTTTCATATTTGTTTGGAGAGACGATTGTAATAATTAGATAAATTTAATTTAATGTTTATTTTGATTATAATTATTAATATTTATTATTGAATATATTCATTTATTATTTAATTTTAAAATTTTGTTGTTAAAATAGAGAAATTTTAATAATAATTTAAAATAGAGAAAATTTTATGGATTGATCTGCTTAATATGTTTAGGGATAGAATAGAATGTACTTCACTTGCTTATATATTCTCCAGACCTTAAAATATGGGCGCCAGTCTACAATGTCAGTGAACACTTCTGGATTTACTACTTATCAAAAATTATTTGCTATCATATTTATGTATCTTTATATGTATTGATATTAAAATTATTAATTATCATTAATTTTATTTATTAGAGCATGAAATCTCTTGATCTCAAAGGGGGTTTAAAATAGACTAGTATCCTGCTTATATATGACTTTAAAATATAAAATTTATTTATGCTGCAAAAATTTATCACAAAGATTATTGACTCTGAACTTGCTTGAAATTGTATTATGGAATAAGAAGATTCGCAATTAATTAACATATATGTTTATTTTCATTAGAAGATATTGTTTAAATGATGGAGAAATATTTAAAATTCAGAAACTATGGTAACCTACGATACCTATAACGTTACTCCTTAACTTGATTAATGGAGTGATGACTTTAGTATACAACTTTGACAATTTAAATTACTTTTACTATGAAATTATTTAACTTCTATTGTAGAAAAGCGCTACGCACAGCTACCTCTTTTGGTGCTAAATACGTTCTCTCTAGTTTGTTATACATCTCTATGGAAGTACCTTCACAAAACAAAAACAAACTTCCTTCTACAACAACTATCTGCTGACGAATTGCGAGTCACTATTATTTATAGTTTTTACTATTACACAATACATTTACTTTTAAAACACTTTTTTATAGTTCTTACAACACAATCTTTGCACTATTTTTTTAATTTAATACTAGTATTAATGGAAACTTCCATTTTGTATGCAGTCAACAAACCTTACACTTGTGTTTTGCTATGAGGCATTAATCTGGAACCTTACTTTTGATGATAGTTTTCCATTTATGTTTTTATTACAAAACACAGTTTATGTTACTTTTATATTTGATAATTAGTATAAAAATTTGTCTAAACTATTCTTGTTGCCGCCTTTTTTTCTGACGTTGTTTTATTTTGTTATTATCATAAATATGATCGCGATATTTTGTTCTCGTAGGGATCAAATTTAATAAATACAACAAATCTAAATTAAATTAAATTCAGTAGCCTGCAACTAACGAACATACTGTAGTATAAGCGGAAGCAAACACGTGCCTATGACCAACGAACAGAGTATAGTGGAACGCCAACCACCGCATGATTGGTCAAAACATAATATCGTTATAACTAAATAATTAATAGCCACACAAATCTGTTTCAAGTAAAATTACAATAGACAAGTCATAATAATTATAAAATATCAATCACTAATAACCTGTGTCTAAATTAATGGATTAATGTAAAAGCATAAGTGTAAATAAGGGTTTCGAGAGTCTAGCTAGGAAGCAAAACATAAAATGTCGTGAGGACGCGTCACACACAAAGTGAAGTTACACGACAGAAATTAAATTTAACTGTATGATAGAAAATTATATAATATAATAATCAAAGTGTAATAGTTTTAAGTGAAATTAAATAAATTAAATATTATGAATCAATCTCAGTGGCCAGATCAAAATACCATAACAAGGTTCTAAGATTTTGTTTATTTTTATTAACTATATCTGATAATAAATAGTCATATGCAAACAACTTCTTCTTTCTTGTTTTTGAAGATTTCAGGAAATAATTTAAAAACTAATACAAATTGAGTTTCACTAAAATTTAATAAATTTAAAAAAAATTGTGTATACAATAAAATTCATTATTTTGAGTGAGTAACATCATCTTATAAATAATTTTTTTAAGGAATTTATATAATATACCTAATTGGACCCCCTCTAAGACTATAGAGTGCTCATGACTAAAGTGATCCTTCAATTATAATAAAAATTACCCCATAAAACATAAAACCCATAAAACAAGAGAAGGATTCAATAGGGAAGAAAATAAAATAAGTATCCCATAATCAGATTAAATATTTCTCCATCATATTATTTCAATATAAAATATCTTTATTTCAAAACCCTAAAACATTACATATATCACGATTATCTCACCGAGGTAGGGCTTTAGAAATTCTTACTTTTCAAATTGGCTTAACCAACGTGGGGCTATATAAAATTTCATATTAATCATTACAAATTTATCATCCCAACGTGGGGCTTCATAATCATTTATTACAATTTGCTAACCAGCGTAGGGCCATAATACAATTTTTTTACAATATATATATATATATATATATATATATATATATATATATATATATATATATATATATATATATATATATATATATATATGTATATATATATATATATATATATATATATATATATATATATATATATATATCAATATTCAATATTTAATAACCTCGACCACCAGCCATGCCATCAATTCTGATATGCACAATTATGCTTCCATCAGTAGGTACGATACCGCGTATCTTTGTTACAAAGTAATTAGTGAAATGAATTTAGGCATAATATACAGCGAAATAATTTATAGAAGCTAATGAATTACGTTGCCATCCAATTGTGGTAATTGCTTGCTTACTGTAGCTGTCCTAGTTTGCTAGTTACAGAGTGTACTAAATTACTGGTAATTACAGGATACGTCTGCGTCTGGTGGTGTTGCAGGTAAAAAAAGGGCTGATTGCATGTCATTTCTTTGTAATTATTAATACTTGGTGGGCGTATAGACGATTAGCAAAGGTTTCTAGAATGAACAAAGCGCCAATTTCCGTGAATATTTGTATAAAGTTTTTAAATAGTTGCAACTAGTTTTAGTACCTATTAAAGTAACCTACCCGAAGAAATCAAGAACAGGAAGTGTTTTATATGCTGATGATAACTTTATTCTGCCCGAGAGAAATTTAAAAAAATCTGATTCATCATTATGAATATATCATATTCATAATGATCAGGAAAACTTCAAAATTTGATTCACCATTCATAAACTCTAATTAAATTAAAGACTCACTTTTATTTACTAATAATAATAACTTAGAAAGAACCACCAATTTGATTGGTGATGTTTGAACTGTTTCTTGAACTACTGAAGCTACTGTTTAGTATTCGCTTCCTTAATTAGTGAATAAATAAATGAGCGGTAATACACGCTAACAAATAATATAATTTCACTGGGAACTGTTCTTTTATATTTTTTTCGTTTCCAGCACCCACTCGCTGCCTTTGCGCTAATAAAATGCTGAGCACTCCAACACATAGTGGGTATTAATTGGCCCTTGAGTTTTCACCCCCATAAAATGCAATTTTCCTACAAATGTGCGAAATGCTCTGTCGGCATGACAGTTGTGCCAAACAAACAATCCGGGGCGAACAGTGAATTAATTGCTTTGCCTATATTCTTAGGGTGAATGGAAAGTGCAGAAGGAACAGACAAGTGGATTATTGATCTAGTTTCCACTATTTATTTTCATTGCCGACGGATAGATAGCACTTGGCGAAAGCGACGCTACAGGACTTTGTCATTTCGAGCAGCCACTAAAATAAATAGTTAGCTGAAGGAGATAAATATTAATGCAGAAGGAGTACCATTACCCCATCGTTTTCGCTAAATAGTTTACGGCACTTGCGAACCGACCAAAATGCATTTGTAACAAAATGGTACAGCCCAGGCCTATATTTTTTTCGGGAAGTATGCTATCGACCCAAAATTCGTTTTTCCTTTGTTTATTGCAAACGATTCTAAGAAGGTCCACATTAAATGGCTAATTTATCTTGTATTGTGTTTTATCTTTAAGTACTATGTCACAGCTAAATTTCAAAACGTAAACAGATGTGTGACGCCGAACACCTCCCTCTGTAGGCCTAATTAGGTCCCCCGGCGCGGCGGTACGTCTTATAGAATCAGGCAAGATACGACAGTAAAAATCATAAATTGTTATTCCATGGGTCAGTTGGCAGTTAGGAGTGTCACTTTATGGTTTCCGGTATTGGTAAAGTAGTATTCACTATAATATTCAAAACCAAATCACATAGCGAAACGGCCAAGCATTACCACGAAGAGATTATGTAAGGGGTAAATTAGATTCCGTATTCCTGAGATTATGTAAGGGGTAAATTCCTGAGATTATGTAAGGAGTACTATGTAAGGAGTAAATTCCTGAGATTATGTAAGGGGTAAATTAGATTCCGTATGATTGGTTAAGATTTTACCCCCGGTAAGTGGTATTACTTAAAGGGGATGAAAGGTCATCCTTTGGTCACGCCCAACGAGGGCTAGAGCGACAATTTTTGCCAAAATTATTTTTACGGCGGGTTTTCATACAGTCAATTCGGGTTTAAAATCAAATAGTTTGGTAAGCGGAAAGTTAGTCAAAATTATTCTATTAGTCAGGTCTACTTAACGCACCTGGTTTAGTGTCCACATTTATAGCTTGATTGGTGTAAATGTTTTAAATTCATTTTGTTACCCTGGTAAATACGACATCTTTGACATCGCACCTGAGTTACCTGTTCTAAGATTCGCTTGACCGATCAAGTATGTATGTACACAATTAGTGTATCAAACTAGCGAAAAACCAGCTTTAGTAAATTCAGAGAAATTGTTCGGCTCTGGTTCTCCGTCTATAAGACTCATAATTCGAGTAGCTATATTTGAGAAAATAAACAAACCTCAAAGAATAATATAGATTTAA
This sequence comes from Tetropium fuscum, assembly GCA_964058915.1. Classification (NCBI taxonomy): domain Eukaryota; kingdom Metazoa; phylum Arthropoda; class Insecta; order Coleoptera; family Cerambycidae; genus Tetropium; species Tetropium fuscum. The sequence goes on along the minus strand of CAXKVY010005337.1, from coordinate 16,235 downwards.
GAAATAAACGAAATAATATTTTCACAATGTCGAAATTGGTTTTGTACGTAGGTGTAACAAAGTTAATTCCAGTCGCTACTAATAATAATGTAAAGGTTTCTGAAACTATTCCCCAGATTTCTATTTTTGGTCTGATTAGGGACAAACTAATCTAACTTGGCAGCTCAGCCAGCGGCGTCAGCAGTACTTTGGCAGTCAATGTCAATAACTTGGCGAACTTCGTAATAATAATAATTTATATACTTCAAGGAAAATATTACAGAAAGACAATATAATAATTATTTCTAAATACACGTTCAAAAATTCACGAACTATATAAGAAGCCGTAGACTGTTGTTTGTAAAAAATATATATATTCGTAAGTAATATCATCACTGGCGGCTCTTCGAGGTGGGCAGGGTGGGCAGTGCCCACCCTAGGATTTAAGGTATAAATATGAAAGAAAAAACAATATTCAAATAAATTTTTCAATTATCATGTAGAATGTTCAATATGTTTTAACACAATAGCATAACAGATTTTAAGTCTTAAGTAAGATTATAAATAAAAAGTATATTATTAATCAGTAATCACATTCCGATTTAAATTTTGCGCGTTACGCACCCGAAATAAATTAGTAATAGGTACGACCTGTTTGCCCATAGCGCGAGGGAGACCTGCTAATCATTGCTATGGGCAAGCCCGTAGATGACAAGCAGGCCTGTATTAATTCACGATATACGTTCGAGGTATACGCGGCGACGATTGTGCGAGCGAAACGATAAACGTATGCCTAGGTTGTATCCACCATGAGACAGTCTGAAATGGGCTAGCCCGTAGGATGTAGTACCCGCGCTGGTCGACCGTCACTTTTCTGAAGCGGCAAAGTAACGCTATTTGCTGAACTAATAAGTATGTCTTAAAACTTATTAATAAATATTAAATACCTACCTCGGTTCTAGATGAAATTTTAAATCCCGTACAATTGAAGTGATACGTAATTAAAATAATAAAAGCTTTATTATTATAATTACCACTAAATTGTAGGGGATTTAAAATGTTATCTAGTATTAGAACCACCATTAAAAACCAATTAATCGAAGTACCTATTTATTATAACCTACCTATAGGTTAGGCGTGTAGGAAATAGGAAACTAGTTTTAATTTGCATATCCTATAATACTAAAATAATATCGCCCTTTATTCTTTAGCTTTTCAGCTATGATTTTTATATAATTATATATGTAGTAATAGCTAATCTCTAATCTAACAAGAAATATTAATCAAGTCCTGGGAAATATATTTTTTGATTTTTTATTAAAACAGACTTCGTAAACCGACTTGAAGAGGAATTCAGTGCAGGTGCATTTGTTTCGTGCATTATTTTGTATATTATGCTACGGGCTTGCCCATCGGCTCGGTTTTAGTGATGTAACGTCCACGATTCTCGCCCTTCAGCTTCAGCCCCTAATTGGTGATTGGTGTTACAAAGTCATATGAAGGATTTAGAGGTCGTAATGAAACATCGGATTCTATCAATCAAAGTAGATTTCGCCAGCTTGCAGGTCTACTTTCCAAATTGATAATAAATTCAAAGAATTTTTACTGTTTTTAGTGGTCTGTCGAACACCATTAAAAATTATTTAATTGAAAGTATTAATGTAGTTCTACCCGAAGTGATTTTTTTCTGAACTCTGACCTTCCCGTTGGTTCTTGCTGAACTGTTTATTTTTGGAACGTTCTGATATACTTACCTACGAGCTGTTCGTTTTTTCAAACACACAGCAGTTTGTGTGTTTCAAATTCAAGAAAAAGTTAACATGTCAAAACATATCAAAAATTCAAGAAAAAGTTTATTGTTTTAAAATTCCAAGAGTAAAATGACAAACTAGAGTTAAATAAAACAATCAAAATACGGCAAGGAAAATTAAAATTCGTTGATCGTAAATTCGACAAACGAAATACCTATTCGTCTATAAAAAATATTTAACAATCTAATAAATATATTTTGTTTATTTCAATTTATTTATAACATCAGTAATTCGTGAATAAATATTATTTCAAAAAAGTTTGATACTTTTTCTAAAAATCATGTTTGTGAAACCCTGTAATTTTTTTATAAATGGTTTTTCATTGAAATTCTGGAGTGCCAGGAAAACGCGTGATCTTGAATATATGAAAAAATTTCGCTTGCGGCGCCATTAATGCTTCCCGTACCAAATGTAATATCAAGATTACATTTTTCTGCCCTACCTGATGCTTTAGTCACGAGCCGCCACTGAATATCATAAGGGCATCTAATTTTTCCGAAATAAATCGAAAAAACACGTTGCTAGGTAATATTTTAACAAGAAACATGAATGCTGGTGGCAACAAATATCCGAGTCGACGACGTGGATTTTTCCACCTACACGAAAACATATAATTTATTTAATCACAAAATACTACAAACTTAATTATTTATGGTGCAATTAAAATATAAATTGCAATTTTGGTACACAGTAGGGGTATTGTTTGAAATCTTTGTTAACTCATTGATAACGTTGGGTGTAGGTAAATCATTAATGTTGTTGATGGGTCCAGCTGTACAGTGAGATGCTCGAGGAGTGGCTGCAGGATCTTCTGTTTTCTGTTTTTTAGCTGGAGGTTATGAGGCGTCACTTCTAAGGGTGTTTATGATGTTGGAATAATGCTCATTATCCATTTGCAGATAAGGCTTAATTGAGTTGGCTGAACGAATTGTGGCCAGTAATTTTAATTAATTGTTGTTTACCCAGTCCTCTTTAGCCAGGTTACTGACTGCTGTCGACCGCTTATTATAGTGGTTTGTTATTTTTATTTCTTTTGTATTTAATCCTGCCTTCCCTGCTGCTTCTTTAGTTCGTTTTTTCGGACTGGAGTGTTTTTGTACCATCCACTTGATTGTTCTTTGTTCCATGATGGGTTTACTGTTAAGAATAATCTATCAGTTGTTATTCTAAATGAACGTTTAACCGTTAGAATTTTAAAAACGCCATTTACTATAGCCATTTACTATAGACCAGCCATTTACTATAGCCCATTTTTTTTCTCCCCCTGGGCCGTTGAAGAGGGGATTATATTCTACTCCTCCTCAAAAGTAGGATGTCTGAAAATCAGTTATTTTAAATAATATGTAATTATGTTATCTACCTGTTTCAATCCCAGAATTATCCACTTCCTCTTTAAAATAATGTACTCTGCAATTGACTGCTTCTCCACATCTTCAGGCAAGTTCTATTGAAGCGAAATGGTAAAATTTTCGCTGGAGTTCCGCCGGAGTGTCTTCGTCCCATAATAAAACCATTGCGTAATATTCTCCAATAATGAAGCAGAGCTCGGTTTCCTTTCATTGGCACACATCTGCAAATTCCTTCGTTTTGCATTACGAGCTTCCACTAGACTTAAAGATAATATCTTTAAATGGATCACAAATTATTTTCCACTTCATAAAATGCATCTCTTTTGCAACGGTGTTCCACATTGTCTTCACAACTAGTTCTTTTTAATTTTCACCCTTTTCTCTCTTCATATTCGACGCCCAATCCTTCAGTATTAGGTCTAGTTGCTCTAACCTTATAGTTTCCAAAAGCTCATATTTCTTTGCCCTGCAGAATTCCATAAACTTTTTCCATATTGACGTATGGTACACTTTTCTCAATCGCCAGATCAATATTAGTCATAGAACTACTTTCAAATCGTCTCATTTTTACTACATGAGCTGACTAGCACTGTTTAAAAACAATATTACAGAATTTATTGACAATAAAATCAGAGAAATTGTTAAGCGTCGTTCTCTGGTGTCCTAGGAGACCATAATCACTTGTTATCAAAGGTATTGTAATTTTTGGTGACAACAGCTGTCAAGTATTGCCGCGGGTAAACTCGAACAAACTGCTGACAGGTGCTGCCATACAGTTTTTTCATCTAGAAACCATTTGTAATTCAAAATTGCGTGGTCTGATTGGTAGATATTAAAACGAAGGAAATAATCTTGTGAAATTAAAATCCTGAAGGTACGAGGCGCATACCTTAGGCCAGTAACATTTCCTAACTAATAACTAGATTTAAGAACTAAACATAAGACACAAAAACATATTTTCGTGCATGTCCAAGAATACCGTGGTGGCGGCGCCGGGACCGCTCTGAATGCCCGGACGGTTGTCGCATGATAAAAATCGCAAATAGGGAAACAACAAGCAATTGCGAAAAATGTTTACAGGAATTTGAGTAATGGCAAAACGGGTTAGAGCAGCGTCCGCATATTTCAGCCTCAATAAATAACGCGGGCATTCGCAATGTGGGGGCGAAACCCACTAATAATTATCTTGTATGGACGCATACTCCTATTAAACGGAACCAGCCTGGATGCAATAAATGTTTGATCACTTGAAAAATGTTTTAATAAAGCACGAACTAGAGTGCTCCACACTGAAACGAAGAATAATTAATATAAAAGGCGATAAACAGGAAATTGCAGAATATGTTAGTCCGCAATTATCTCCCGATTTAACGGGATTCTTATATTTTGTGACAAAGTGAGCATGAGATATTTGTATGCATTTTCAATTATCCTTGACATCTACCGGTCTAAGTGTTATTCACTTGAAACATGTATTTGTATACCGTTGCGAATAATATCACGAAACATTTTCCGAACAATTTATCAATAATTAGTGAACTTGACGAAAATAAGTGGTTAATTTAGAAGCAATCGTTCTCAATATTGCTAATTAAAATTGAGAAACCATATAACGCCCTATATTGACTACACACTGTACATTAGTGAATCCTTTTAAATAATAGATGGTGTTCCTAACAGTTTTACTTACCCCATCATATTAATCTTAAACCGATAATTAATGTACTACACAAAACTGTTCAAGGTGTTTCCGAATATATCCTTTATCCGTACGATCTGTCTATAATAAATTAGGTTTGCGAGATAGTAATTAAGTTAATGGCGGATTATACCACGCTGTGCATATTTCATCGGACACAGAAATATATTTTGTGTTCGCAATGTAATAGTTTAATATATTTTTAACCACTATTCTTTAGCTGACTGACTTGTAACTACAACGTTTAACTAAAAATATTTTTAGAAGAGCCAATTTAGACCTTTACTATCATGGGTGACATGACAGAAATTCAAAAAATGTACGTGTCATCAATAATATTGTGTTAAAAACTTGGTGAAACGAAATTTGTTACAAATGCAGCAACAAATACTCTATCGAGAAAACTTTTTTGTTTTTGTAGATATTGTGACGCTCTCAACCTCGGAGCGGAGTTTGTATCTCGAGCGCCACTGTCTGTTTAGAGTGCAGACAGACCACTTTTCCCTACAGGCAGTATCTGTAGGGCCCACGAATAGCTTCTAGTGGGCGGTAGCCACGTCACGTGATACACAGATAGGCCTTGTATTACCCTATCTTCAAGAAGAACACAGGTTTATAGTTATAACAGATGTATTTACAGACTTGCATGAACTATATCGACCACACAGTTATATATATATACACACATAGACATTCCCGCTCACTTAGAAGACACCTGCATGAACAAGCTGGCGATTTACCTCATTGATTGCATCATTGCGGAGTTTTTTCACATCAGCTAACTTAAATGTTGTATTTTTTCTAACAACTTTCCCTTTTATTTGCGCCCAAATAAGCTCAATTGGGTTCAGTTCGCAGTGACATGGAAGCGATCGAATTACCTCCATTCCTCTTGCTTTGGCCATTTCATTCAAGCTGGAAAATGTTGCCTTGTCAGTGTCAACAATTCAGCTTTATGTAGTGAATCATCGTGTTCAATGTTTCTTTCTTCCAGCCCGTCTTTAATTTGCCCTTTCCGCCTGCAGTTGTGGGCAGCTGTTCTGTTCTACGAGAATGATAAGGATTATCCATCACTATAACATATCCAGGTTGTAATTTGTCCAGAATTCCTCTCAACCTATCATCGAAAATGGTGATTCATGTCTTCATGGTAATCCCATGTTTTCTTGGATTCGAAGGTTAAAAGACCGTAATTTACAAAACCACTTTCACTACCAATATACAATATTATTAAACGACGTCCTTTTCCAGTGTGTATCTTCAAGCCTGTAGACCATCCTTCCATAAATGCCTGATGAGAGCTCTTTATATTCTTATCTTTCCACACTTTTGATTGAATATCACTGTCTTCTTCAACGGACAATCGCAATTATTTTAACGTAGGATACTCCTGCGTAGGGAAAATATAAAAAGTTTATATAGTAGAGGAATTTGATTGGTTGAAAAATCACAACAATATATAGGAAACACATGTCACTCAGGAAGTATCTTTGTTTCTTAAAAAATGGATTTCCGTAACGCATAACAATGCGTTATGTTAAGTAAGAGGCACTGACTCGGTGGCCATGTGCTTTTTCATATCTTTAAAAAAATAGTATATATCAAGTAATTATTTCCATAATAACAAAGTTAAGAGTTTGAAATTGTGTTAGGTTGGATTACATGTGTTTCCATCTGATATTGTAAACATAATAATACAAATTAAATAATATTGGCTGTTGTACATTGTAGATTCCAGCAAAGCACCCTGCCCCGCCTCATCATATTGCCGCCAGAGGTCACCCCGTCACGTCGGTACGGTAGTGAAAGTGTTTAAGTATTTATTGGTAATAACTCTGCATTTGTAATGACACCACAATATCAATATCTCATCTTTTGAATAACATATATTTTTTTTATATATTAACAACATTGTTTACCGAGGATTAAATAATATCGCATGTACATTATAAGCTATAATAGTAGGTTAACGTTATAGTAGTTAAGCTCACGTTAGATTAAATTATTAATCCACCAGACAATATGAAATGAATTTAATGGAAACTAATCTTTTTCTTCTTGAATGCAAAATTGATTTCAAATTTATATGCTATAAATATATTAGATATTAAGATAAAATTTGAGAAAGTTACAGCTTTATTAATATTTTTTTTGAGCTTGCATTAAAATGTTAAAATTTATAATAATAATTTAAGTAATTCAGCCTATTTTGAACCTCCTCTGAGGTAAGTGATCTTCATCTAATTTATGTTTCAAAAATGTTTTAAAAAAGCAAGTGTGTATTGATATAACCTTTCAAAAGTCGCGTGGCATTTGGAAAGTTTTTCAAAATGGCGGCTCCAAAATGGCGTCACTAACACCTAATTTTTGGGTAAATGATAATAAAATTCTAAATATTTTACAAAATACGTATTCTAGAAATATTTTTTGCTTAACATATTGCGTAAGATGTATCACAGACGTAAAAATATATTTTACCACCCAAAATGTTAACCCCTTAATATCCTGAAAATATCCCTAAGATAAGGGTTGATTGTAAATAAAATCCAAAAAAATTTTCCTAATTTTACAAAAAAACGCATTCTTAAACTTCTTATTGACTATAAGATACATAGTGTCTAATACGATAACAACTTTACAACCCCTTAATATGTTCGGATACCTCAAAATTAAGGGTAGGTTGCAACAAAATGCGGAAAATTTTGTGTTTTGACTTTTTTTATTTGCTACATACGTTGAATATCTCGGTTATAATGCGTAAAAAAATTTTCAACCACCTCATTTGCTTTAAACACCCCTAAAGTGGATTGTTTGCCATCAAACGAGAAAAATGTATCAAAAAAATTACAAAAAGTTTGTGATCACATTTTATTTTTATTATATGTATCGGTTTTGATGCCTGAAATCTATTAGAAATATGTTTGTTCCTCTTATATTATCAAAACACCTCTAGGACAAGGGTTGATTATGAAAAATGTGGGTAGTTAATGGAAAAATTATTAAAAGTTTTAGATCACATCTTTTATTTGCTGTATACATTACATCTAATCTGACTCATGTAAAAAATCTTTAACCCTTTTCTAATTTTCAGTTAAATTTTCCGCATTTTGTTGCAACCTACCCTTAATTTTGAGGTATCCGAACGTATTAAGGGGTTTTAATCTTATACGTTTTTTGTAAAACTAAGAATTTTTTTTTGGATTTTAATTACAATCAACCCTTATCTTAAGGATGTTTGCAAGATATTAAGGGGTTAATATCTTGCAAAGATATGGGTGCTATTATAGGGGTACTCCGAGTCTGTTAGGGGGTTAAAATTTTTTTTCTTGATCGACACGTCAGATTAAATTTATTTAACGATTAAAAAATTTTGAAATATGCATTTTATAATTTTTGACAGATTTTTCGAGTTTTTTTTAATTTCAACCCCCATTTGAGGGGTGTTTCTAGCCTTTTGGGTGGTAAAATATATTTTTTCGTCTGTGATACATCTTACGCAATGTGTTAAGCAAAAAATATTTCTAGAATACGTATTTTGTAAAATATTTAGAATTTTATTATCATTAACCCCAAAATTAGGTGTGTTTGACGCCATTTGGGAACCGCCATTTTGAAAATGTTTCCAAATGCCACTCGACTTTTGAAATGTTATATCAATACAAATATTTTAAGAAAAAGAAAATAAATGAATACTTCACAAAATCACAGTTAATAATTATTTCTACTAAATCATGCGCTATAAGCAACATCAGTGTAAATATGAAACAAACCGATTTTAGTGGAATTAGAGAAATTTCGACGTCGGGGTCGTATGGGGCACACCCTGAGAAATCGTCGCATCCAGGATGGGCTATGTTTCTTCTAGTAAATATTCAGTTATACAAATATGAATTGCCTTGTCCAAATATCTATGTAGATACGTATTGGGACCAGACCGACAAAGGACATACCTTAATATGCGATAGGGTATAATTAGGTAATAATAGTTAATAGGGGATATGATACCGGAGCGAAATATGCTTTAAAATAATTCCGCAAATTACCATGTCATACAATTTCAGTAAAGGGCTAGGGGTTGTAAAATAAATTCCATCTGAAATCCTGCAGCCTGACTACAGTTCAGTTTTGTAATGGATTACACAGAGCCCGTATTTCAGGGAGCATGGGTCCTTGCTGCGGATGATTCATATTGCCTGGTGCAAAAACATGTTGCCCAGACAGATATATGAGGCGAGAACAGCATTGCTTTAGAAATATCCTACTGACTTTTATAATGCTATATAAATGTTCGGCCATTATCGTTAATGCGTTTGTAGAAAATTGGGCGAGTATATGACAAAAATATATACAGCACAATGGGGTTTTAATACCGTTTTTGCAACAAATAAAATTATTTAATTTTCACAAGTACTTCTGTGCAGATAATTGGGCCAGCAAAACGAATATCTGATTCAAAAGATTTTAGGTAGTTTTGTTTATATTATTACTTTGCCGAAAATGGATCAGTCAGAGGTTGATTTTTTAATTAAAGAGTTCATAAAATACCTTTTCCAGATGTATTAGTAAAAAAAATAAATATCATCTCAATTATTGTAACCATTGTTTTTATAAAATAAGCACATTCTAATAATACCTAAATTTCAAATCAAATCAGCACATCAAAGAAAGTGTTGTAAAATGTTTTTATGATAAGGCAAACATTTTCTCATCAAAAGCTTCTATTTGTTATAATTTAAAAAAAAATAATTAAATAAATTCCAGTTATCAGGTGTGAAATATGCCATTTAAATAATTTTTTATACAGAAATCAACCAAAAAAAGTTTATTATTTAATATTTTAAATTTCTGGTACCTAGCCATATGCCTACCCAACAAAGAAGTAAAATAAAAATGCTACAAATAACATAAATGAATATTAGTTACTATAATTTTGAGAGAAGACTCAAATATCTTTACAGAAAAATACATTGGCTGTTACCAAACTGAGGCTATTGAGTTGCAAATTAATGTATGTATGATGTACAATAATGTCATCAAATGTAATATTTGATTATACATTTTTATCATTAGCTTTGGCATTAATTTTATCATTTAGCAGTAATGGAAATGCTGGCAAGATATTGTTATTAAATGTAGCTACATAATACAAATTATGCTCATAGACAAACAGGTATTATATTTTGTAATACTAGTTTTATCTGTATGCTCTTTATATATTGTTGTCATAACTATATAATATGCAATATCCAAGATTTCTTTTCTTATATATATATATATATATATATATATATATATATATATATATATATATATATATATATATATATATATATATATATATATATATATATATATATATATATATATATATATATATTCGGAGGGTTTATCTTGGGATGGTAGCAATAAAACGACTGAATATATTACTTGTCGTTTCGCTCCCTTTTTTGGGCCTTTCTCAAAAGAGTATTTTATTTATGAATTTATGACACATTTGACATAGGCAAAAATGACAGTTTTAATTAATTTTTAAGATTACCAGACTATTCGATTAGTATCATAGGAAAGAACAGTCAAGAAACCCTACGCAATTAGGCAATTTTATATTTCATTATTATTCTAATTTTGGTTATATTAATATTATGTAGATGTATATTTATAGTAAGTATATAGGTATATATGTACGCATATAAGTTTATATATATAGAGAATGTTATTTGGTAATTTATTTAATATTTTTATATTAATAAATTGTAGATTGTAGAAAGATGTTGATAATTAGCCGTGTTTGATAATTTTGTTCTTTATTAATAACTTTAGTATTTTCGTAGTTAAATTGATGACCTGTTTCATTAGAATGTTTTTTTAGAGCATTAGCTGAATATTTGTGACCTTTTAAACGTTCTTCAAGAAGTTGCATTGTTTGACCGATGTAGACTTCATCACATTGTTTACATAGAATTTGGTATATACAGTGTGTAGTTTTTTCAAGTGGATTTTTGTCTTTTAATGTTGTGTAAAGGAATTTTAAATTGTTTGCATTTTGTGTGCTGTGTGAATATCATATGTTTTTAAATGTTGTCAAATATTTTCTGATAGTTGTGGTATATATGGTGAGGCAATATATATTTTACGAGTATTAGTTGCATTGATTAATGGTGGTGGAGAATTGTAGTATTTATGAATTCTGTTTTTGAAAATTTTGTTGATTAGAGAAAAAGGATAGTTATTAGTAAATTGTATTTTTGGATGGTAACTGTTAAACTTATTTAGGATAGAATTTTTATGTTCAGTTAGAAATGCAGTTATGCAATCATCAACATAACGTTTGAAAAATGGTATTTTATGGTTTAATGTTAGAATTATGTTTTATTCTAAATCTTCTAGTACTAATTCTGCGATCTTACTGGATATTGGTGAACCCATTGCACAGTCATATGTTTGTTTGTAATATGTATTATTGCATTGAAAAAATGTTATATATATATTCTTGAAATCTACATGATACGTGACTTTGTATAACCAGCAATTGCAATTAATAGAGAAATGTTGTAATGTTGTAAAAGTACTGCTTATCTCTGCCGACAGTGTTTTGTGTTATATGTTGCCAATGCGAACAATGCTCCTCCGCATGTTGCATTTGCTTTGTTCGTAATAGAAATGCATCCCACTCAAAAGACGTCGCAACAGAGCCAAATTACATCCGCATAAGATTCTCTTGATTTAATTTCGCATTGATATACATAGAGTGGCCCAATATTACAGGGTGCAATTCAAATTTATTACTTGAAATTATGTTTTGCTGATTTCAGCAACGACTAAAAATGCATCGCATAAGTTTCATTCGCCGCCAATCTGATTTTCTTAAAATAAAAAATTGACCTTCACCTGAAAAAGTTGAGTGTAAAACACATCCAATTTCAAAGCATATAAATAAAAGTCATGTTGAACTAACTCACTGTGAGCAGTAGTTACCTATTTGGTAACTTGTTCTGTATATTTAATCTCCTACTTTCTCATTTTTACTTTGTGATATTAACTATTAACATTAATTCCTAGCATGTATCTATCATGTACCTGCAACCCAAGCTTATTTCTTATATTCATATCTCATCATTATAGTCGACTTTACGTCGTAATACTCTGGGGATTATAATAAGTATCACAGGATTCCATCATGTAAAAGCATTGTGTACAGTGCAAAGTAAGGATCTTATGGCATTGTTGCCTCTTCACTGTAAGCCTGTGTTTAACAATATCGAACTTAAGAACCTGATCCCCAGCTCGATATTCCCGACACACATTTCTCAAAACAAGTTATGTGCAAGACCGTATCTTTAACGCCCACATTTTTCCTGTTATTGACTCGAGAGTATGGCAATAACTGAAATTTATTCCGTCAAAAAATCCCGTTAAGAGTCTCAGGAAGAAATGTAAATGGCCCTACAGTGCCCCGTAACTCCGGCCACTTTCATTCATCTCAATCCCCAAATGGTAGCTGGCCCATTACGCGGAATCTGCAAATGGATGTTGCGTGATAAGCATATAATCGATCGCGTTTTGTGTTTTATAATTCCCCTCTGGCAGAAACACTTATTATACTTACTATCATCACCACTATCAGCCAAGAATGCTTCAGAACCGAATTCGGGAATTTGGCCTCAACTATATTTGTATCACTTCGATGGCCTGTGGTATACTGGGTGAGTTTTTAGTGCGCATTTGCTCTGTAGTGCCTTTGCTATTTATCAGAGAAAAATGTGTGTTATCCTAGGTTGTTGTTATCCTTTTTTTGCGGTTTTTTTAAAATATCGGTGAATGTACAGGGTGTTCCATATCTCCTGGACAGCAACTAAGAGCGCAAAATTTTTAGTCGAAATCATGTTTCGCACCCTAGGCTTATCCCTCAAGTTTCGGAGATATTTACCATTTAAAAAAGTGACAGATGGAAAGGTCTGGAAGCAGTCTTATTCCAGATGGTATATCTAAATTTAATTGTCGGCACAGCGTAAGAATATATTGATAAGATACCAAAGGTTTGACTTTGAAAAATAAATAGTGTACCGATAGTTCGTTAAATGCGTAGCCGCTGGTCTGTCATTTCCAGTTGGTCACTCAGACTAGCAATAATGAAAGTAATTTTGGAAATGTAGTATACAATCTCGATATTTATACCAGACTAAATTCGTGATTAAAATGTGAGGAAATTGTTCCAAGTAACCAACTAGGTAGATGCACTAGATGATAGTTCTTTTAAAGCAGATGCCATTGAAAATGTTACCTCAAAATGTAGGTAAAATTATGCTGATTCAATACATGAGAAGAAAATTGGAGCAGACGCTCCCTCTTTACCTGAAGACGCTGTCAAAGACTATTTTTTGCCTTTTTTGCTCCTAAGCGCGTTGTGATACAGGGCGATTTTTGTAAACAAATAGTATGATTCTACAAATACACTGCTGGCCAATAAGTTGGAATAATTCAATATATCAATTTTGGCTGCATATATCTTCTGAATAATATGGAATACCAAAATAAGGTTTTCAGGACGTTTTTTTAAATTCCATTGGTAATAAATGGCCTGAATATCATGTTTCTATCGTGCTCAAAGAGGAATATACGGGGTGTAAACTAAACACCTACACGAAATCAATTCATTCTTACCGAGAATTTAGGAAAACCAAAATCGAGATAAAATATTTATACCAAAGCATGGTAGCCTATGGACCGATTCGAAAAAACAAATTTGGCCGTTTTATGATATCTCGTTTATGTTCGAATATACGTCAGTTTTTATCACATAAGTAATAACGTCGGTCTCAGAGACCGATAGTACCCTCCGACCTACAATGTCTGTATAATTACAAGAAACCACATACCTACGAAAACAAATAAAGTCTATCTTATTTCAAAAGAACTGTCTTAACAACATATTAACTAATAAACAAATTTGTAAAACAAAACAAAGATACTGAAGATTTCGAAGCATTAACTAAAAATAAAATGTGTAAAAATTAAATTGTCTTAATTTAAGAAAATGAAAGTAACACATTTTGACATTTAGAAAACAATAATATAACATTTAATCAGTCTCCATTTCAGTTTGATCATTGCAATCTTGACACACCATCAAACAATTTTCCAGACACATATATTTGCCACATTTCTGGCACGAATATTTTGTTTTGCGATTTTTTTTTGACGATCAATAAAAACATCTGCCTGGAATATTATTCCTTTGTTGTGGGCCATCTTCAATAGGTATTTTTAAAAGCTCCTTTATCCTGCTTCGCATAAGTTTTAAATATGTTGATTTGTTGATCTTCTTCGTAAATGCTCATCTAATAAAGATAATGCTAATTCTTCTTAAAACTGACTGCGGCGTATTTTTGATGAGCTGTTATTTGCATCATGTATGATTAGAGCATTTATTTCTGCAACATTCAAGACACTATAGAAAATAACCATAGGTCACCTTCTTGTTGATCGCGCTGTATTATATGTAGCACAAAGTTTGTCTACAACATCCAACCCACCTTTTTTAGAATTGTACAACATAAATATCAGGTTTTTCTGTTCATGGGTCTATAGAATCATCGTGATGCAATGTAGATAAAAGGAGCACATTTTTTTTTACGTTTAGGGATATATTATGACACCAAGGTACATTTTTCTTGAAATCCAAACATAGATGAAGAAACCGGCCGCGTTCCCTGAACAAATTCTATAGGTAATTGACGTTTGTTTTTCCTCAAAGTTCCAGTTATTGTTAATTTGTGATTTACAAGTAGAGAATCTGCTAATTCTTTACTAGTTAACCAAATCTCTATTGTCAGGTTTCTTTTGTAGCCTGAAATTGGCCTACATAATCTTTCTACGACGGCGGATGGACTATTAGAAACATTATCTAGTCCATCGGGCTGGGCTCCAACGTACACCTCCATATTGTATGTGTAATACATTTTGGCATCAGCAAGGGCGAAAATTTTAATTCCGTATTTATTAGGCTTGCTGGGAATATAAACCCGAAACCACAACGACCTCTAAACACTTCTAGCTTTTTATCTATAGTAACGTACTCCAACAAAGAATAGTGTTTTGAACCTATATTATTATGTCCTATAAGAGAATATGTAATTATGTAATTATGTCCTATATAATTATGTTCTTTAAGAGAATAGGACATAATTTATCCACTTTTCTTCTCTCGCATCTTGTCGATTTATCATCAAATCTTGTGTGGGACATTGTAAGTCGAAATAGTTCAATTGCTGTTCCATTTTTTCCACAAATCAGAGGCATTTAGGTGATTGGTTTTTCTTACCCCTGATAAGTACAGCAAACCTAGTAGTGCTTTTATCTCAATTTTAACAGTCAATAGAACAGTTCTGTTTGAAATGGGATACTTGGCTGCTGAGATAAACTTATTAGTATTTTCAACGATCATATCCAGAATATCCCTATCGATATAACATTGGGGATGTTTTATCTCCATAGATAAAATGATTGATTATATCCATAGGTATTTTCAACTTCTTGATGTCCCCTTTCGCTCCTGGCAAGTGAGTTATTATATTTGCGGAACAAGTTCTCACGTTTTTCGGAGGAAAATGTTTTTTCCGCTTTCTTGTGCCGTCTTTGCCAAAGTATGGGTCTCTAGCAGATAATTCACTTGTAGTCACAGTATCCTCTCTTCCGAAATCCAATAATTCTTGGTCGGAATCCGTATTTTCTTCTAGTACTTCAACGTTTCTAGTATTTACTTCGTAAATCCCTACATAAAAATCTTCGGTAGTAACTAATGAGCAGGTGATTCAACTGATGTAATTAGTGATTCAACTAGTGACTTAACTTTCGCAGGGAAGAGTATAATAATAATAACTTTCACTACAATTTTTGGAATATAATTTTACTTCTCTTTTAAATTATATAAATCGCTAAAATGTAAATACAAAATCACTTAGTCATACGATCTAACTTGCTCATTTCCATTGCTACAACTTCTAATAGCTCTGCTATCTCTAACAAAACTGATTCAAGCAGAACCTGATTCAAATTGACATTTGTACTCTTAGAAAATCGAAAAGATAAAACATTCTTGCAACTTCTCCCGATATCCCATGTCACCACTTTGTTTTTCCATAACTATTCGACTATTATCTCACAGGAATACGATCTGCGGAGTTTAAAGTCTCTTTATATAAATGGTATTATGCACAGAAGTATGTCGGTTTTATAATGGCAAAGGGATTTTGTCTCGGCACTTAGGTACCTTCGGGAGCTGCTGT
Source organism: Tetropium fuscum (assembly GCA_964058915.1). Classification (NCBI taxonomy): domain Eukaryota; kingdom Metazoa; phylum Arthropoda; class Insecta; order Coleoptera; family Cerambycidae; genus Tetropium; species Tetropium fuscum. The sequence goes on along the minus strand of CAXKVY010005337.1, from coordinate 112 downwards.
CGCGTCGTCTACCGTGATCATTATCTCTTCAGCTTATGCTAGCTCTCGGCCTGTGTATGTTACTTGAAAATCAATGTTGGGATCGCGACTTGCACGGTGTTCGATTTACTAG
>CAXKVY010005336.1:7500-18647 GCA_964058915.1 Tetropium fuscum | reverse complement strand
ATTTCAAAAGTCTTACGCATTCAATTATTATTTTAACTTTATTACAACTTTGAAATAGAACTTTTTACTAAGGAAAAACTGCGAAAACGTACAACGTTTTACAAGTATAATCAACAAGCACTACAAGCAGCGGACGATGCCTTAACTAACTACTATGTTGTATGTGGGATTCAGGGAATTCACGTCCGATCTTACTTCTCTATGTAACTTACACTTTCTGTATATCTCTATCCTACCATATCGAGAAATACGTAGGGATGATTTTTAGAATCCCGGTGTATGGTACTTCATCGATGACTTGATGTAAAATACAGTAAAATCACCAGCCCGGTTGTGTGACGTCATTGTTGCCATATTTTTGATTTTCCCAGCTTCTACATTACGGAGGCTCTGGAATAACTATTCTTTATAATATAATAGTACATTGAAATAATTATTATGTAGGTTATATAGAATTATATGAAATATAATATATTATACATATAATAAATATAAATGTATATATATATATATATATATATATATATATATATATATATATATATATATATATATATATATATATATATATATATATATATATATATATATATATATATATATATGTTAGAATTTATATAAATTCGGATTATGAAATTTTCAAATATGTGAAAAATTAACCCCAAATTCACAGTCATTGCTCGTTATGAAATTTCCTATCTATGGAAACTAAATTATTGCAAAATAATTTTTTGCGAAGGTATAGGTTTAGTTGCTCTTTAGAGATTTTTAAAGTTCATTCGGCTTCCTAACTGTAAAAGTAAAGATATACCAAAAATTCAAGCATGCTATAAAGAGTAAAATTGTTTTTGTATAATTTTTACATATATATTTAACAAAATTATTTTGCAAAATACACAATATTTTTACAATACAAATAAATTTTTCGAAAACGAATCGAAACCAATTTTACATTAAACTGCATAATTAAAAAATCAATTGACTTACCTGTAAGTATGATTGATCGGAATTATACAACTATTGCCGTTCAATGAATTACAATAACTACTTATAGTTGCAATTTTTGTGGGCGCCCAGATCACAAACTTTAAAGAAAAACATCTCAGTTCTCCCACCAATTACGTCAACCAGTACTCTCACTTCAATTTTTTGTGCGCTCCAGTTTGGACATTTTTCCCAAAGTGCAGTGCAAAGTGATAAGAATGGGAAGAATTTCTAAAAAGAAACACTAAGTAGTTATTGAAATTCGAAAACGGCATTAGGAACTATAATTCTACACAAATAAAAAAAAATAGATTGCTATTTGTTGTTTCTAATAGTTTATTAAAATAATATACCGTTACGTCGAACCCTCCAAGTAGAAGTTGCCCAACAAGCGAGTCGACGCCTGAATGCAACCCAATGCTTTGTTACTGGTGTTTGGTGTTACACGTAAAACTATGCCAGCCAATTATTTATTTAATGACATCTTTATCCATTTAAAAATCTATAACCTGTAAATAGTTATAATAGACACTCCATATAGAATAAAAAATTTTATATATATAAAAAAATTTCAAGTTGAAATTATGAGTGTAAATTGAACAATTGCTAAAAATACTAATTTGCTTATAATAACTAATAGAAACATCGTATCCCAATCTTCTTTTTTTTTGAATTCATGTAAAATCATGCACTTTAACATGAAATTATTGCCTTCTCTTCTTTATATAAAAAATCGACTTAGTTATTTGAAATTGTTTATTTTGCAAAATCGATTTTTGTAAAAAATATGGGTCAATATTTAAAAAAATATATTGCAAAATAGTGCACTTTCTCACTCTTTATAGGTAACATATGCTTTATGAATTTTTGGCGCTTTATGAATATTTATTTTTACGGTTAAGACGGCCGAATTAATTTTTAATTTAATTATTGATTTGTGCTGTAATTTTCAACATTAGAGCAAATGTCTTGTGCATGGCTATAAGATCTCTGTAAGAGTTACTAATCATGAAATTTTTAAGTATTTTTATTGAAAAAGGTAAAAGTTACAGATGCCTAAATATTGAAATTGCAAAAGCTGTTTTTACTACTTTATACTACAAATATAGCATCGCGAAAAATATGCGATCTGATGAAACCTCCGTTCTATGGTACCTACTTAGTTATATCAAATCTATACCATGCATATATCAAAGTGATACTTTGATATATGAATAGCCATTAGCCAATGTAATAAGTACTAAACTATTGTGTATTTTGCTAGGTCCTATGGTAATGGAGGAAAAGTCACCATTATTCTGGTGAATACAATAGCATTAGTCGAACAACATTCAAAATATATTAAAGATCATACAACTTTATCTGTTGGCCAATACACAGGTGATATGAGTGTTGATTTCTGGCCGAGAGATAAATGGTATGAGGAATTAAACAATCATCAAGTACTCATATTGACCGTGCAAATTTTTGTTAATTTAGTTAACAGCAGTTATATTGGTAAGGATATTCTAATTTTAATATTTTTCTATAATACATGTTACTTTAATTATGCATCGGGTGGTCAACTAAGAATGGATGCCGGCTGTATCTCAAAAACTACTTATCGTATAACTTTGGCAAAAAAATACTTTACTTATGTAGTAGAGTGAAAAATGTTTTAGAAGAGCCGGGAATCGAACCCAGGACCTTTGGCTTTCCGTGCCACTGCTACTGCTCTTCCAACTAAGCTACCGTACACCACCACACTCTCACTCTACTATTCGGGGTTCCTTTCCTACACATAATTGCCCCTAAATTCCTACGACCCGTTGTATACAATTGCTCCTGTATGTAGGAGGTTGATTGCCTACTACAGCTCGGCCATCCTGACAACACAGCCGTCCTCGGCTGTCAGCCGTAATCCGACACCTCGGTAAATATGATAAATGCCTGTGCTGTCAGTCAGAGTTCCTAATCCCACTTCTGAAACTGTAGTAGAGTGCAAAATGTGGCCGGGAATCGAACCCAGGACCTTTGGCCTTCCGGGCCACTGCTCTTCCAATTAAGCTACCATGCCACCACACTATTCACTCTACTACTCGGGGTTCCTTTCCTACACATAATTGCCCCTAAATTCCTACAACCCATTGTACACAATTGCTCCTGTATGTAGGGTTGGTTGCCTACTACACTTATAAGTAAATTGGCCAAGAGAAATTCACTGGAAATTATTTTCAAATTCGAAAAATTGCCGCTAGAGGGCGAAATTTTTGTGAACAATCAGAAAACGGGATTTTTCTCAAAAATATGCACGTGAAGAGGTATTTTAAATATTACTATTGTTATCACTGGAAAAATTTTTTTTGGGATAGTGTATTTTGCTCTATATCATAAAACAAAGTGGTGAGAGAAGGGTAAACTTGCTCTTCTTAAAATAAGGTTAACTCTGGTTTGGGTTAACGGAATTAAATAAACTGGGGCTCGTTTAAAAGAGCCTCTCTTCCTTAATAATTTGCAATGTAAACTTTCACTCAATAGATTTTGCCGTGGCAGCTAGATGGCGCTGTTTGACATGGTAACAGACATTGCGCGTTTGCATAAACATCTCATTTTACTCGCATAATACCTCTTTTTACATACAGTTAAATAGAGCACAAAATTTCCAAAGGGAGATATTAAGAGAACAAATAAAGTTAGTCTGCTGCCTAGGCCTTTAATCATAGACGTGTCAAGGGGAGCCTCAGGGGGACGTGTCAGGGGGAGCCACCCCAAAATATCCAATACCCTCCCCCCAAAAGGAATTGGCCTAACTAAAAAATTAAAAAATCATTGAAAAAAACAACAAATTGAAAAGGTAGAGTAAGAAGACAGGGTTTTCCTAGTCACTCAAATTTTGTTTTGTCTTGTCACAAATCATCGCATTCACGCAATTTGCACTAGAAGAATCATGAATCATGTTGATTGTGGAGCGACGGCATCTATTATCTATGGCATGACACAACACTAGTATTAAATAGAGCCCGGCAGAAGGATTAATTTTATCTGCTAATATTTTGTGTACTTTCTGTTTTTTAATAAGTTTTTGCCTGCGGCGCTTTATCCACGTCATCTTCCTTCATAATAGCCTTCTGATAAGCCTTCAGTCCCACCTCCCACCTAGCCCCCTCCCTTCAAAATAAAGGTCTAGTTACATCTATGCCTATAACAGTGTGCTCCTTAGAATTTGACAATGAATTCGGCTGTGAATGTGCGGGACTTCTTGGATACCACATACGCTGGTAGATGGATAAGACGGGGCAGCATATTTCCATGGCCAGCTAGGTCACCGGATTTAACATGCCTGGATTTTTATTTATGGGGTCGGTTAGAAGATAGTTTTTGCACCCAGACCTACTACAATGGATAATATGATAAGGGACTGTCTACATAATATTTCAGAGTAAAGACTGCAGTTCGTTCCACACAGGAAAGAATGCTAAAGTGCATAGAAAATGATAACGAGAGTTAGAAAATTTAGGACCACCATTGAATAAATTTGGGTAATTCCATAAATATTTTTTTCGATCATTTCATCATTATGGGTCACGGACAATATAGCAAGTTTATTTGTTCTCTTAATATCTCCTGCTAGATTGAAGATAATAGAAAGTTGCGGTTTGCGTTGAATTTTTGGAAATTTTGTGCTCTATTTAACTATGTAAAAAGAGATATAGCCTGTCATTTAAAATTTTTATTTTACATTTAAATTGTGCATGCTCATCCACAAGAACCCCATTTTAGTAGAGATCGCCCAGAAATTCAAGGATCCAGATGCCAGTGTCACAGACATTTCAGAGGCAGGAGAACGGATTCTGGTGGCTCTGTATGGTGGGACGTAAGATCATCCATCACTGCTCTGCGCCACTTTAAGTTCTTGAGCAGCTCAACAAGGCTCAACCTAGCCAAGCTCCCATCCACTTCAAATGCGGCACACTATTAGTCACTCAGAACTTACCACCAAGTCATGGCGTGGATGGGAAAGCCCAAAACCATTGGATTGGGGATGGTCCAGGAGTAGCAGTGGTCGGTGCAGACGAGGGATGCTCCTCCATCTGCCTTGCTGAAAACAATTTCATGCAAGTGCATCACAGGCTGCATGGGAAATGCATGTCGGGCTGCGTGTCGCTGTAGGAAAATTGGCCTGAATTGCTCCAATTTATGCAAGCATTGTTATGGGCAATCCTGCGAGAACAGGCCAGCTTTCCTTCTCGATGATGACGACGAAGACGACATACAGGTTCAGGTTTCACTTTCAGAAGAGTCACCACACCAAACCATAACCAAATGACGAAGATTGAACTGAATTGCCCACTAGTTTTAAGTTTCGGATTTATTTTATTGGCGAATTTATTTAATTATTTAATTACTTTTCTTTATGAACACTTACTTTATGCATTTATTATAATAAAAAAATTGTAAAGAATGGTGGAGACTTGGATGGTGAAAGGAAAACTAAATGATGTGACAGTAGCGAATACATATGTATTTATTAAATGAAATATATTATTAATATAAAAAATAAAATAAAGTTCATTCCATAAGTAACACAAACATGCAAATTTTTACGTAATGAATAAAAATATAACTAATATATCTTACCTATGCAACTTGACTTAAAAATATCTTCTAGCATTTTTTTCTGAAAACGAATTAATTATCTCAGAATAACACATTTCAATGTAGATAATAGAGAGACCACTAAGTCTTTCTTGCCCATACTAGAGCGTAAATAGGATTTAATAATTTTTAGTTTTGGAAAGCTTCTTTCGTCCGAAGCAACTGTCACTGGCAATGTCAATAAAATATACAAAGCATAAATATAAATATATTTTAAAACTTGTAAGTAGTACACAATAAAACATCATAATTATTTTGTTTATATTTGCCACAAGAATTTCAGTGGGGCTGTCTGGAAACCTGGTGCATTCAGAACTGGCAGCTGTCGTCAGAACTCGCTGCATTTAAAACAGTGTGCAGTTGTTTGTAGTTTTTATGGTCCGAATTTTTAAATTTTGAGTGGTACTGTACCCTACTTATAGGGTATGTTTATTCTAACCTGTAAATATTGTGGCGAAAAATAGCTAGGACTGACAGTTATAGCAAGATACAATTTTAAGTGCATGATAGTACACAATGAAACATTACTAGTGGTACACAATGGTTCCTGTATTTTTATTGCTTTTTGCTTTTACTGTTTTATTGTTGCTTTTATTGTTTATTGTTTTATTGCTTTAGTGCTTTTTATTTTCCGGATGTTCCTTTGATCCATACGGCTATGAAATCAGATTTTGTCATGTTATTACCCAAACCTGTTACAACAAGGAATAAAAGACTCTTCTTATTTCAAATTTGAATTAGATTTTCACAGTATAATTGTGCACTAATCAATGTTTTGTTGTCTGTTTTTTATTTGAGTATATTTTTATTGTAAATTCACATATGTTTTATTGTGTACTACTTTATGTTTCAATGTGTACCACTACACATACACTACACTATAATACAAATGCAGCCATTATATTTTTTTGGTTTTTTTTTCATTACAGAATTTTTGGAAATTTATTATGCCAAATAATTACACGTTAAACTGTAAGGTATAAATAAACAACACATACTGAATATATCTTTAATTGATTCATTTTTGATTTATGACTTATAATGTAAAAATCGCATTATTATGTACTACTCTCCCCTACTGTGTCACACAATGCGATCCACAGTGCAAATATCTCTCAGTGATTGAATTATTTATTTTGTCCAAAACTAAATAAAAAATCATCTATTTGTTCACATGCAAATTGTTTTATCTTTCTCCTTGGTGTAGATCTTGCCACGTCAACAAAGTTTGCCCCAATTTAGAGTTCCTGTGCCAATTCAGCTGCATCAACTAATAGCTTTTTAAAGAAAACATCACATTGAGAATCTTTAAAGTATTTGAAAGTCTGGTGAGTGACTGATTTGCTTCCTAAACATCCAGCTGTTTATTTTGCAACAGTTTGCTTACTAATTGTTCGCCTCATTGAATGTAGGGATGGGGATTTCTGGTTGTTGCATCCTTATTGAAATCGGTTGAAATTCGTATTAGATCGTCATAAACATTTTCAATCTGATACTTTACCGCCCTTAGGGACGCCCTTAGATACCACACGACTTTCCCATTGCGGATCGCTGAGGGGCTTAAATGTTAAACGTTTTAACATTAAATAGGTCGGCCCTAAGAAATAGGCTGCCCTGTGCGGCTGAACTCTTGCACAGGCCTTTCACGCGGCCCTGCGTATAAGATCCTAAGATTTAACATTGTTGAAGCTAAGCAAATTCCTCGTAACAAACCATTTTTCTATTTGCTGAACAGAATAGGATCCTTAATATGATAATTAAAAGCTAACTTCATCAAAAATGACACTTTAATCTTTATATTCGATGCAGCAAAACCATGTATCCCCTGTTAATGTTATAATTGAAAATTATTGGATTAAAGTTTTTAGTAAAGGTTATTTCGCATTTAGAATAATTTAGTTTCAAGCCCATTGAACACCAATTATCAAACTTGTTTGATTAATTTTGTAACCGTAAGGCATCATTTAAAGAATCTATTTGAGATTTTTTTTAAATCATACGCGAAAAATAAATTCATATTTCTAAGATAAAGGACATATCATTTATGAAAACTAAAAATAAAAGCGGGCCAAGGTTTGAACCTTGAGGTACTCCACAACTAGCTGTATAAGTGGTAGATTTATAGCCATCATATTCCACAAATTGTTGCCTATTTATTAAATACGATTTTAATAAACATAATAAGATTATCTGTAAACCCAAAAGCTCAATTGATTGTCAGTACTAGCATTTAGGTGCTACTTATATGTATCTAAAATGAATATTTATTTGAATGAAATTTAAGAATGCAAGTGATGAATGTCATGATGAGTGTCCACTTTTTGCCATTATCGTAGTCTTGCTAGCCACAGACATTACTCTATTATGTAAATAATCAATTGTTGAGAATAGCTTATAAATGTAGCTATGTTATGCTTTCTTAAAGTACCATGTATTTTTATTTTTCTATTACAGGATAATGTATCTTTCTGATATATTTTGAGATATATTTTCATTTTTAGACCTGAATAAAATAAATGTGATAATCTTTGATGAATGCCATCGAGGAGTTAGTGACCAACCAATGCGTCAAGTCATGAAAAATTTTGGAAGCTTGACAGATCCTCCAAGAGTTTTAGGGCTAACTGCCACTTTGCTTAATGGTAACTGTAAACCTGAAAGAGTAATGCAGGAAGTACGCAGTTTAGAAACTACCTACCACAGCAAGGTTGCTACAGTAGATGGTTTAGACGTTGTAGTTGGGTATGTGTATTTCACAGGGCAGGCTTTACAATAGTTAGCTAAATAACAGAGACTGTTAATTTCTAAGTTAATATAGAAATTGCATGTTACAATATATCTTTTGATAACCTTTAAAGTCATGGTTAACTTATATTATATTTTAAGTAAACTAGTTAGTCAGTCTCCATATGTATAAAGGTTGTATGTGCCATCATCAACTTTTGAATTACTGTGAAATAGGCTAGTATGATAATAGATTTTTGACAAACTTTTAGTGCCCTACATCTACCACGTGTCTAGGCCTTATATACAAATAATAACACATACAAAATAATATTAGCCACCCTTTGTACCCTAAGGTACACATACCAATACATACTTTCCAATTAAGTAATGTGTGTATATAATATACGAGCAGGCCATGAAATTTACTACAAAAATATATGATATTTTAGTATTTTTATCTTCAACCTTTAAAGAGTTAGAGCAATTTTAACTTTATGTGCATGTAATTTTTGAGATTTTGCAGAAAAACTTAGAAAGCTCACGTACAGTGTCCATTGATGCTGCTGCTGTGTGTTAAAACTATCCTGTTAAAACTAGTTCCCATTTGGGTCATAACCAGGCAAGTTATGAAAAGCCGATGTCAAAAATTGGCGGAGCCTTACAGTGTACCATCGGCTTGTCACTGTTACAGAGCAGCCATATTTGTCACTGACCTGTTTCTCGGGTTGGTTGTACAGGGTGCGTTGGGAAAGGGAAATTTACTCTGAGTCACCCGGTACTTACAAACATACTTAAACATACTGATGCACATATCTGTTACGAGCACCCATACGACCATTATAAAAACATAAGATCGAACCCTGAATACCTCAAATGTGGTGTTCCCCATTGTTCTACCCTCGGACCAACTTGGTTTTTAATATATGTGTATGATGCAGTAGGGAACTTTCCACTAGCAAGATTTTCACAATTTGCTGATGAGACAAGCATCACATTACATCACAGTAACGTGAATAAGTATAACAAAAATGTTATTAAATGATTTATTTGATTGGTTTGCCACGAATAGGTTAGTTTTAAATTTTAATAAGACATTTAGTATTATATTTCAACCGAATAAAACATTACGTGATACAGCTATCTCAACAAACAAACAAACATTAGTGATATCATTCCTACGTCAAATACCAAATTTTTATGAATGAATCTAGATTAACAGTTATACTGGGAAAGCCACATTTTAGAACTGAATAAAAGATGTTTGTTTTTTTTGCTATTTGTTTTGCCATGCCGTTTTTGCTATAAACACGGTAAGGCAAAATATTGTTTTAATATTATATATATATATATATATATATATATATATATATATATATATATATATATATATATATATATATATATATATATATATATATATATATATATATATATATATATATATATATACATATATATATATATATATAAACATCACAGTATCTATTTTGGTTCATTACATATTGCGGTTAAATTGCGTCACGCAGAAGGAGCTACTTTAGACAAAATGTAACTAAAATATATTGTTTGGAAAACGATTATGAGTCGATTGGTATAAATTTTATTAAGATTATCTTATTTTTTAAATATACACAATTTTTTTACCATGGTCACTATTTCGTATCCTCCCATGTTAAGGATCATTTTGTGGCCGACTAGTATATTAGCTCACAGACTGCTTACTATTTTGGTTCCATATGAACATTCACCACTCATAATGAGCATTATTTTACTTCCGCGACGTTGCCTTATTTAACGCATCATATTCTAGCCTAGTCGCATCTATTCGCATAGTCTTTAACGCATCTATTCTAGTGTTATTGAGAATCATGCGTATCATGTGTACAGATTTCGTGTGTAATTCGGTATCTTGGATTACTTATCCTGCTTTTATACAAAATGTTATATATTTTACTTTCACATTCACGTAGATTGGAAGTAAAACAGTACTTCTAGTAAAACAACAATTATTTGGTACAATATTCAAATTATATAATCAATAATAGTAGCAGTTTAAGACAATTTTAAAAATCATACGTGTGTTACTTTTCAAGGAGAAATCTTATAATCAATCCACCTACTTCCCGATGTGTGATTATCTTGAAATTTTGCATACATATCTCTTCTCGACATTACAAGAAATAAAATTCGAAAAGGCAGCTCCAAGATGGCGGACAATTTGCCTAAATATTGAAAATTTTGTTAAAAATTAGCAGCCGAGGTTCTGATTCGCTGACTAAGAATCTGTAATCAGTTTAAAAAAATCAGAATGGTTATTCTGGTCGATGGCATTGAAAGAAATATTTTCCTGTTTTAGGCTATTGATTATGTCATATAGGTAGAAAGGAAATAAGACTTTCACCGCTTTTTATTGCAGGAATTGATCAATGGGTTATAAATGAACAAAAACCCCGGCGTGCTACTAAATTAGAGGGTGGAAATTGAAGATAGGGGTGAAAACCCACCCCCTTTGGTTTTTTCAATATATCTCGTAAACCTAGCAAAATTTCGATATATCTTTTTGTAGAGAATCAAATTTCCCATCGGAGTAGCATTTTCTGAATATTAAAAATGCCGAAGCAGCCGAAAAAAAAGCCAGAATTTCGATTTTTTTATTTTTTTTTTGCTTTTTGGCCTGTATCTTTTTTTTTGGGCTTAGATAGGTATTGCTTCAGATAAAAATAGTAGATTTCTTTAATTTTCTTTAAAATGGTGGATGGAACAATTTTTTTTAATGAAAATTGACCGAGATATAGCCACTT
>CAXKVY010005336.1:0-2500 GCA_964058915.1 Tetropium fuscum | reverse complement strand
TTTCAATTCAGCTTCAATTTTGTATAGAAAGGCCTTATTTCTAGGATGCATAGCTTCTGAGATATAAGCGAAATACCTATACCCTGATGCCAAAATAGTGTGGAGTGATTCATCACCAGCATATAAGTTATTAACATTGTTTTTAAGTGTACTTGTGATGGTTTTTTTTATTATCTTAAGAATATTCCTTCGTATACATTTTTGATCATTTTCAGTTCTCCTCCTGTCAAATTTGGTTGCTTACGATTGGAGTTATTGGTTTTAGAACCACTACAACTCGCATTCGTCGCTTCCATCGGATAAAAACACTAAACACGCGCGTATAACACAATATTATAATTAATTTATATCGTGAATCAACCGTACATAAGACAAAATGAAACGCCACTGTCGCTTCAAAACATACATGCATGAAGCAGCGCATGCGTCAATATATCCAAGGAAATCCAGCGTCTTTACCTCTAACCAATGAAATTTAATTTAATTTAGAACCGCCTAAAACTCACCAGTGAGAGCGGTAGACCCGGTTACTAATGAGTTCAGGCCACCATTTCTATAGAGTGTACACAAATTTGCACACTAAGAAATTCTGTGATCCATTGTAAATAGGTAGACCGTTCAATTGTGATGGTGGTGTGATATTATGTATGAATCACTCCACACTATTTTGCAACGTATAATATAAGTACCTCCTATGTGCCACCCTGCACCGGCTCCCCTCCTAGGGGTACAAACTTTTAGTATGTTTACCTCCTAACTAGTCCAAATAAAGTCCCTAGTCAAACATTGTGTTCCTTCTTTAGAATATTCCTTTAGAATATTTCCGTGACGTCCAAATAAAGGTAAAGATGAATAAATCGTAAACATTAAATAAAAGTACTGGAAATGTTACTAATATGTATCCATTTCAGATTTTCAACAAATCCCATTGAAGAGTTTATGATATATTCAGAACACAATTCCTCTCATGCAGAAATGATTGCCATAAGTAGATTACAAAAAGTTATTGCTCTTCTTCAGCAAGTGAAAATAGAAGTGGCGCCAGAAAAAATTTTCATAGCAGGTTTGAAACCCCTAGATTCTGATACAGGTTATAAAAGACTTATCAATCTTATTGATGATCTTATTGAGCATATAAAAATAATGGGTACATATGGGGGTATAAAAGCTGCTCTGTCACATATGATACAAATTGAAAGGTTACGTAAACACTGTCAAGACGTGAACTTTTTCAACCTTTTGAATTATGTCCTCACTAATTTCTCATATGTCAAGGAAATGATGAAAACCTCCATGAGGAATTGTAGTGAGCCAGATCAGATATATAAGTTTTCTTCCAATAAAGTATTAAAATTATTGCAAATATTAGATCAATACAAAATTAAATCAAAAGAAGAAATATGTTGTCTTATTTTTACACAAAGACGGTTTACAGCTAAGGTAATTTACCATATTTTACATAGCTTATCTCAACATGACCCCAAGTATTCTCATATAAAGCCAAATTTTATGGTTGGGTATAACAATAATCCATACAATGATACACGGGAAAATTTATTTACTAATAAGAAAAATAAGCAAGCTTTGGAGAAGTTTGTAAATAAAGAGGTTAATGTGCTAGTTGCCTCAAATGTTTTGGAGGAAGGTGTTGACATTCCCAAATGTACCCTTGTTATTAAGTTTGATAAGCCTCTAGATTATAGGTCTTATATACAATCAAAAGGCAGAGCAAGACATAAGGACAGCCTCTACTATATGATGGTAGAACATAATGAAACTGGAAAATTTCGTGAAAAATTTAAAGAGTTTCAAATGGTAGAACACACTCTAAACAATGTAAGTACCTTTTAATGTATTCTTGCCCTTACCAGCTCCGATTCAAAATAGTTTGGTTACTGATAACATTAGCCCGGTAGTTATATTTTGTAAGCAATAACTTTCTGATTGTTCAAAACACAAAACAAGCAATCAAAACACTATGAGTAATGGTCATCTTGTCATTTCAGAAATCAGTTAAAATCATGTAATAAATTAACTCGACCGCTTGATTTCATACTTCATTCGGCCATTGAAATGATGCGGCCGCTTTCCGGCGCAACGCCTAACGAATATTGTAGCTTGCGATGTCACAGCTACTTTTGGGTCGCTCCAATTTTATCGCTGTTTATATCCTTCATACTGATCGCGCAGAGTTAGAAATCTTGTTTTAATATGAGGTACATGTTTTAGTACAACGTTAAGCTATGTTTCTAGTATTATTTTTATATTTAAAATTTTAGTCATGTTCCCTATTGTTGAAATTATCAGTAGTTTGATTTATCTAACGGTACTAAGTAATAATAAATAGTGAGTTTCAACTTTGTTTCTGTTTAAAATATATCTGATTACTATAATGCTACAGTTTAAAAATACTTTCCAGATATGTAAATCCCCAAGTAGTTCCCAAGTCTATCATACAAATTTTGAATCTGTGATACCTTACGGCATAATTATCTGTGGC
>CAXKVY010005334.1:0-22870 GCA_964058915.1 Tetropium fuscum | reverse complement strand
TTAGCTGTAACACATATATACCAAATAAAAAACTAATTATGACACACTTTCAGACATGTTCGATTATTGATAATTCTTTATGTTTATGGCTGCACGAAATTTCAATATATGTATATAATATGAGAAATACACGTGTCTTGCTATTAAGTAAACACGAACTGCTGGCGTGCTCCCAACCTAATAGCCTGAACACGAAGTACATAGAAATCAGTGTCAAGTGTGTCGCAATTTACGAAGGTAATTAGAGTAATACAAAATAGTGTCAGTATCCTAGTATATAATTGGTTATGCGGTAGTTGTCTACTAGTTAAGGTCTCGTAATTTTCCTAGAAACATCTTTATATGCCTAAGGATCTCTCAGGTATATAGGTGTAGGGATTCCATACGTATGATATGCGTAACTGAATTTGTCTGTTTTTTGCAATACGTACAATTATTCAATTATTCAATAATTTCCACTGTAAAATAATTTTTTCAGTTTGCATTTTCACAGGCGCCTTCGCCATAATTGTAAGTACGAATCAACAAGTCTTTTGTGAGTTTTATGTTGATTATAGGTAGGTATCGCTTTTATTTAATATCTCATGTAATCAACTTAAGCGTATACAAACGTTAAAGAACAATTTTTGTGAAAAGTTATCGGGAACACAATTCCATAAAAGTTTGTTTCTTACATTTTCTCCTTTGAGATCTGTGGGGATTACTGGATATTGTCTTTGACAACACCTCCAACTCACCTGGTTGAGTCGCTGGTTTGTAATGAATGATAAGTTCGCTTTGTTTTACTAATTTTATTTCTATAGTACAATACTCACAGATAACATAATTGATTAATTACAATTCTTGACTTTTCTCAAATTGTCATGTTACTTGATTTTCATAGTCTTTTTATTATAATAAAGGGTAGCAACTATAACTAACAATGTTAATTGTGAAGGTAACCGAGTAAAATGCGCGCATATGCCTTGGATCGTATGCACACATGATTGCCCCTTCTTATAACTAAGTTACAAAATGAACGTAAAGTCTGTGTGAATCAAACAAGATCAATATTTGCGGACTTCTACTCAAAACATTCCTATTTTTCTTCTACTAATGTAATACATTGTTAAAAATATTACGCGGATATCAGATAATGTTTGTATTCTTTTATTAAAATAAAAATAGTTCATAAAAACAAGACAAGCCTGTTACGGTTTTTTTACACTAAAAATAGTGATTGTAGGAAAAAATAGGTGCGAGTCATTTTTGGAAATTACATTTCGTTGCGTTATCTCGCCTCGCTACCCATCGCATCGCATCGCAGTGCATTACATTGAATTACATTACATTATATTACAAGTGATCAACAAACGAGGCGATGATAAAAACCAAATAACGAAACTTTAAATAACGAAAAGTAACCTGTTCATTCAAGATGGCTGCTAACCCAGTAGAGTTAGAATTCTGAAAATCTGGATTTAGGAGCAAATGAAAACAAAATCGGATCTTGTATTTAATGCAATTTGCAATATTTATATATTTGCAATATTTGATGCACTTTGAACGAATAATGATGAAAGTTATTATTTTACACTGTGACAGGCTCATTCCAAATTACTGTTCGCCTGCATATTTGTTATATTCTAATAATTATTTCAACTAAATATAGCTTCTTAAAGAGTACCAAATCATAAATTGCTCGTACTCACTAATTTCAAACGTTGAAATATCTCTTAGAATGTTAAAAAATTCAACAACATAAAATTCTTCGAGCACGTGAAGGAAACAACACAGTAATCATGTTTGGCAAATGATGTTTAGCTCGTATATTCTCCTGTTACATTTCAACTTAACGTTTTGCTTATCGTAACGATCTACAAACCCAATTTCCTACGAGGAATCGATCTCCCAAATCAGCGCTACTATGAATCCCTTCTATCTCCTTGTCACGGTTCGCATCTCCATATTTTATAGGACGTCGATGCTGCCTCGACCCCCGATATCTCTACAGACATACAAGCAGTCTCACCACAAAAACAACAATCTCATCCAATACTCAAACGATATAAATATTTTTTTCAAGTAATTAAATTGAGATCCTACATCTTATGGGATATTAATACAATATTTTTTTACTGCAGATAAGTTCATATTTAGACCAGTATCTATAAAAAATAGTTGCTTTAACTTTTTACAGGTATTTGATGATTAGAATCAGAATTAATAAACGATAAATACGTAGACGTACATGTACATCCAGATTTGTACCTTTTTTTTATAAACAACGACGGACAAATCGGAGAAATCCCTGGAAGAAAGAAAGAATCCTTTTTGCGCTGTAGAATTTTCACATTACGTTTTACAGAAAAGTTGAATTAATGAATATTGTAAGTGAAAGACCTTTATTTTTTATGCGTTAAATTCGATAAATAAATAATCGAAATAGCTGCGAAAAAAGACTCTTTTTTGCACTAATTTATAAATGTTAATAACTTTTGCAATAATGGCAGTAATAGTAGGTATGAATCCTATAGTGTGAGTTACCGTGCGTGTTAAAGTTTGGCCTTTGCTCAAAAAGTCTTTATTGGGGCTAGAAATAAAGATAGGAGGAGGGCCCGGGTATCCTGTTTGAAAAACCCCAAAACCACCCCCAAAGGTATTTTTTTAAATTTATGATAATTATCTCAAAAACTATTAGTTTTTCGGAAAAATGTCAAGAGTCGTAATTTAAAGAGACATTTTCTATCGATTGATGTATATAGTATGTTTATTTTAAACCTTAAAAAAATAAGTCTTAAAACGCCATGTCGATTATAGCTCCATTATTTATTATTTTATTCAAAAATGTAACTTTTGAACAGGTGAAACGCAGTAAGTCCAATACACAAATACTTTGTACACTGTACAGTCTTGAATATGTCAAATAGCAAAAAGATAAACTTAAAATACAAAATATTGAAAAAAAAAACAACAAAATATAAAATTTTACAATAATAAAAATAATATTACATACCTATATTTTCTACTTTAAAAAAAAATTGTTTTTAACAGATAAAACATTCTGAGTTCAATAAATAAGTCTTATATTAATTTACAAGTTAGATAAGATGAACATAAAGCAGAAAAATCAAAAATATCCCAAATAATTTACAATACAATAATGAAATCAAGATTTTGACCAAACACATTTGCATAATAAAATACATGGAAATTTCTTTTTACAACTGCATACTTTCAGACAACCCCTTCTTACAGTTACAATTTGATCAAGCCTTGCAAGCTTTACTTACTTGTGGGATTGATGTCCACTTTGGGATAAGTTTGCCCCGGGATATTTCACCCACCCAAATTAAAGGGATCTGGAGCATGAATCAGTTGCTCTTTGGCAGAAACCATGCTCGCTTGATACAGAGTTGCGTTGGAAATATTCAAAATGGTACATTAAGAGCCCGTGTTCACAGAAATGCTCCGTGAGGTAAAACTTACACTTATACTAAAACTAACACTTATACTTAAACTAACTTATACTGACTGTATAAGGCGGTACACGCACGCGCTTGAGTAAATTCCTGTAAGGCGGCAGCACCTCCTGGTGAAAAATCGTGTCCAAATCTTATCATCTTTTAAAAAACGCCATTAAATAACGGCTTAAAATTAAGGAAAGATATTTTGGGTTTGCAATGTTGAAAGTCTGATCTAAACACTATAGTTTTGAAAAAAAAAATCATTAATTAATTACGAGAGTTATTCAGTTTTAAAAATGGGGTTCTTTAAGATGTTTATATTTATAATTCAGTGTAGAAAAAAATGAGAATAAATATGCATGATGTTTAAAGCATCCCTTTTTCTATCCGCAGTTAAAATTTGATGCTTTTGTATCAAGTGATAGAAGACTTACATTAATTGAAAACATACCCTACTTATCGCGCTCTGAAAAGCGCTCTTAAGATAACAATTATATCGGAATCTACGCTTTTTACGAAAACTGTTTACGAACTTGTTTTTAGAGCATAAATTACATGTAGGATAATGTTGGTGTCTGCTTCTTTGTGATCACAATTTTCGAACATCTCTGTTCCCAGCCCAAAATGTCGAACAGTATTTTCATGAGTAATGTAGAAATTAATTGAAAATTAAAAAAATTAAATTAATTAAAAATTATCACTTAAAAAACGCTGGTGTATTAATTTAATCTTTGAACAAGCATCAGTTTAGTTATAGAAAAAGATCAGCTTTATTCACTGAGTTCCGAAGTGATGGTTATGAAGTGGGATTTAAAAGATGTTTCACAGCACCATCATCGATTACTACAGTATCAAAGTATTGAGGGATTACGTTTTCTGCTGTTTCAGCTATATCTAAGCTTTCTGCTTCACTCAATATACAGCGTAAAATGTCGGATTTTTTAGAATGAAACATATCATCGATACTATATCCAAAGGCAGGCGAAAATTCTCGAACTCACACTGAGACAAATCCGCCAGTACAACAGTTGTTTTGGCCAGTGTTGATTAACGAATATACAATTTTGTATGTACACAAATTGCCTTCTTGTATTACAATAATGCAATCCGTTTTTCTACATTAAGTTTTATAATCAATAATCATTTTCTTACTTGCTATAATGCAAGTGTAAAATGCTATACAAGAATTGTATATTCATTAAACATAATCCAATACAAGAGGTGAATTGGCATCGCATTGATTAACTGCCAAACAAATTTGTGTAATCACAAATTACCTTCTTGTATTATAGAAATACGTAACCTGTTTATCTACTTATTCTACTTTCGAGTTATATAGTCAATACTGAACGTTTTGAATTGCAATAAATTTTATTTGATTTTTTTTAACACAGTTTGTATTGCCATTATATTATTCTAAATTGGCGCGTAGAAGTGCATGTTAATTGGTACAGCAGACACCCCACGACTCGACGACCTGTGAGCTGTTCAGTGTTTAGATCTGTTGGATGCGTACTGCATATATTAAATAATCATAATTCATAATATTCATATTATTACTGTAAAAGTTTATGCTTATTCTTCGTCGTCTTGCGAGTGTGTGTCCTTTTGTTTGTTTACTATGGAAAATGTTTACTATGAAAAATGTTTACTACTGAAAAAGGTTTACTATGGTTTTCAATTCTCACATGAAGAATTAAAAAGATTTGAAGGCAAGTCAGATTAATAGCAGTTTATAAAAATCATAAATAGGTAGGTAATACAATGGACGGCGAAGGGGCCGCGACGCACGGCTAGGCTCTAAGATTAGATAGATATTGAGTCGCCTATAATACGCTACAAACACAAAAATACATTTTTCTTTTAACATAACCTTATTTAATAATAAAGTTCATGTTTTAAAATATCGATTTAGTGCAAAAAATTAAATGTAATTCTTAAAACGGCCATCTTTGATACTGGGGGAGGGGGTCCATTTTGGGAAACCTTATTTTCTATTGTTTATGAGAAACATTTTTTATTTCTACATTGAAATTAAACAGCAATATTCACCTAATGCACATTAAAATTATGATTAATTTACACGTTTATTAGTGATGAACGTCATTTCTATTCATGCAATGTTGGAAACTGTAAAATATTGAAACTCGTCGGGACATGATAGCAAATTGGTTGTAAAATAAATTGTTGGGTGGGTCAAATTATTTTGTTTAATATAACTAATAATTATAAGTATGTATATTTAGAAGTCGATATCTTTGTTGTTAAATTTCTCTTGAAAATATATAACCATTACAGTAATTTTTGTTTTTATTACCCTTCACATGTATAAGGGCATTACAGTAAGTGTATAATAATAATACAGTTACCGGTATAATTGCAATACGATTATTTAAATAAAGGCAATATAGCATTTTGTATACTAGCAATATATTCGCTTGTATAATGACAATACAAACAGTTAAGCGGCAATATATAACTAGTAAAATAAGGGTAGAACAACTACTTGCATAAAGAAAATATAACCACTTGTATAATAGCAATGCAAACTATTTATATAATGACAATGCAACTATCAACCTCAATTTCAGAAAAACGTGTCGCATACTAGCAATGTATGGGTTGGTTTGTCCCAAATAATATACACAAATTATATTGAAGTCATACAATTTTTGAATAATGGTTATTTTTTTTCTCTCAGTGCAAGTATGAACAAGTATACGAGAAGTATACGAGAAAATTGCGATGCTTGCGTTTTTCAGTGAGGATCCTTGGACCTTCATTCAATCTTTTTTTCTAACCCCCCCCCCCCCCCAATATACCCATTTCCAGTAAAGGCAAAACTTTAACACGCATGGTAACACACAACCCAACCCATTGTGGGTCTGTTTCATAAGTGTGCCAAATTTCAGGCATATCTATTTGATAGTTTATGAATATTTATATTTGTTTATCCCAGAGAACGTTAATATAACAATTGTCATAAGCAAGATAGATTTAGAGATGCTTAACAAAGTAAAATTGATTCTTAAACGATTGACTACAAGGTAAGTTGGAAAAATAAACACATTTTTAAAAAAGTTGTTAAAAAGTCCGTTTAAAAGGGGGGTATTTGTTTTATAAACATGAGTAACTTCTTTATGTTCTATAGAAAATGCTTGTGATTACCTCATTCAAAATTTGGTTGAAAACACGTATTAAAAAAAATAAAACCCTCTACGACCAATAGCAGCAAAATTTTAAAAAATCATATGTTATTTTTACTAACATTGAAAATTGAAATTTTCACAGATTTTCAATGATGACCTGTAATTCACTTGACAAGTATACAATTTATGCAATGAATATGGAATCGTAGCCTTTGAAAATGAAAGTACTTTTGCAAGAACGCCGTGGTGGGGAGAGCAGTCTGACCTCGCGTTTTCGCGCTGAGAGTTTTCGAGATATAAACTTCAAATTGGATCGCTTATCAAAATTTTACATCTTGGTTTCTGTAAAACGCAATGGAAACATTCTACAGCCGAAAAATTGATTTTTCTGCCCTTGATTGTTGTTTATAAAAAATAGGGCAAATCTGGTGGTACATAATAATATTTATTATTTACTAACCGTTCCCTATAACTTACAACCTTCAAATGCCTGTAATTTTTTGAGAAAAAAAGAAGTACTTTTATTTTTTAAATATTTTTCTTTCTAAAATATTCTATATTTCATACATAATCCTAAAATAAATATGAGGATAATATTCTTAAACAAATAAACTACGAATATCAACGGCGATATATTTAAAATGCTGCATTGCAGTCTACATATTGCCAAGCGTTTAGAAACTTATCAATTTCTATCTTCGATTATTATCATTATTATTGCACCAACACCGAGTTTGCGGTATTTGAACAGGCTAAATTCTGTTCAGTGCATTGTGCGGAGTCCATACAAAACTCCTGTTCATTAAGCAATATTAAAAATTAAACCTGTTTGAAGTTTTATGTAAATTTCTGTCACAACTGAGCGGAAATACAGGGCTAATTGGAATTCCATTTGCCAAAACAACAAAAACGCAACGAAAACCAATTATGCGATAGTAACTGCCGTTTTCTAAATGGATCACATTTAATGATAAATCAACGCCAGAGGGTAATTAATATTTATATAATTATATTTAATACAATATATTGTTATTTTAAATTACGATCGTTGCCGGAATAATAAAGCTAGCAGTTTTCAACGCATTTGTTTACACAGTGTCATTAAAATGATTTTAAAAAAATGTTTAAAGCGCAGAAGCACCGCGAGACAACTACAGTGCCGCCTGTAGTTGCCTCGGGTAACTATGAGTAGTTATGGAGGTAATTCCAGGGGTCACGTGATTCACAGAAATAACCTTCTATTACCCTATCTAAAGTAAGACACTGGTTATAGAATTAATAGACTTATTATTTCTTAATAGCTCTATCCTAGTCCATCATTCTACTCGTATACAGCTATACTAGTACATATATGCACGGGTTATTCAGTCTGTATAGGTCTATATAGTGCAAGGTTTTAGCGTATTAAAAGCGTTGCGTATAGAAATTATCCATGTCAGCAACAGCAGTAACGTATGATAACAATGGTGTTACGTTTTTGAGGACCAAAATGGTGATGAACGTTACGCGAATTGCGCGATGAGGAAGGAAGCGGACAGTGGTTTCCAAGACCTAGTCCCACGCCGTAGTGGCTCCCCCCTGTGGGATGCTAACGAATTACTCAAGCAGGAGAACGTAGGAAATCACACCTGCGTACTAGTTCTATTAGACTCCCTGGACGATATTTCCGAAATTTGGATATTTCTCACTCTTGCAGGTTACGTAGTTGTATGATTTCGGTACCCAGAGTAATCGCGGATGCCTACTGAATATTTTTCTGTAGGAAAACTGGTTTTATTGGTATGGTGAAGTGGTGACCGATTGTTCCGTCACCACATGAATCTCCTTTTTACTAGCTAAAGCTCACGTGGACATAGCCATTACGCTAACAGACCTGCGGTTTTTTGCCTGCATGCAGCTGGTGTCGGGAGACTTTTCTTGGCATTGAGAAAATGTTTACCAAGGCGCGTCTTTCCAGAACAGAGTTATTTTCGCCATGACTGTAAGTAGAACTGAATGTATAGTTAATTTGTAACATCGAAATATGAGACATAATAACCCGAGCAAAAAACCCTCATTATATTGATCCCTTCACACCTGCTATCGCATTTTTAACCGCGTTGTCAAGTATAACCGACTTCCAGGAATTTAGGGAAAAACAAATGATTTTGTATTTATCATCCATCATATTATGACATTATCATGTAGTATAACAAAATATTGATCACACTATATACCTTTCGTCGTATCTATTAACAAGTAAACAAACAAATAACAACTACTAGCAACGCAAATTAACATGCAATCCAATCGCCTTATAACCTACCGGACTGATGCCACAAAAATTCAACGTTGTTCAACGTTCAACGCGTTGTCAAGTATAACCGACTTCCAGGAATTTAGGGAAAAACAAATGATTTTGTATTTATCGTCCATCATATTATGACATTATCATGTAGTATAACAAAATATTGATCACACTATATACCTTTCGTCGTATCTATTAACAAGTAAACAAACAAATAACAACTACTAGCAACGCAAATTAACATGCAATCCAATCGCCTTATAACCTACCGGACTGATGCCACAAAAATTCAACGTTGTTCAACGTTCAACGCGTTGTCAAGTATAACCGACTTCCAGGAATTTAGGGAAAAACAAATGATTTTGTATTTATCGTCCATCATATTATGACATTATCATGTAGTATAACAAAATATTGATCACACTATATACCTTTCGTCGTATCTATTAACAAGTAAACAAACAAATAACAACTACTAGCAACGCAAATTAACATGCAATCCAATCGCCTTATAACCTACCGGACTGATGCCACAAAAATTCAACGTTGTTCAACGTTCAACGCGTTGTCAAGTATAACCGACTTCCAGGAATTTAGGGAAAAACAAATGATTTTGTATTTATCGTCCATCATATTATGACATTATCATGTAGTATAACAAAATATTGATCACACTATATACCTTTCGTCGTATCTATTAACAAGTAAACAAACAAATAACAACTACTAGCAACGCAAATTAACATGCAATCCAATCGCCTTATAACCTACCGGACTGATGCCACAAAAATTCAACGTTGTTCAACGTTCAACGCGTTGTCAAGTATAACCGACTTCCAGGAATTTAGGGAAAAACAAATGATTTTGTATTTATCGTCCATCATATCACAGATATGACATTATCATGCAGTATAACAAAATATTGATCACACTATATACCTTTCGTCGTATCTATTAACAACTAAACAAACAAATAACAACTACTAGCAACGCAAATTAACATGCAATCCAATCGCCTTATAACCTCCCGGACTGATGCCACAAAAATCATCAAAACGGATAGCCAAAAAGAGCAATGAATAATTAAAAACATCGACAACCATGCCAAAGTATCTTACTTAAAAGATAGAAGCAAAGCATTAGCATTTGCCATTCACCTCTCGCATATACCAATTGGATGGTGAATGCGATGCAGAATAAAAATGTTTCCCATTCAAATATTATGGATCCATTTTACACTTTCCTCGGCCGTGTCACATAGGCATCATTGGCATTCATTGGATGCCTAAATTGTATAAAAATTGCATAAAATTCAGGCCTGAAACGGTTAACTTATATCTGCTTTTCAGTGGTCATTAATAAATTATTCAGTGGTCGTTATTAAATTCTAAATTAATTACTAAAAGTTTTTAAATTTTTGAAACACAAAGACACTTCTATTTTCACTTTCTACCTGCAGACTTACAGATTTCACAAAACTTTGTTATACGGCGCAATTAAGCATACCAAGTTGATCATAGACCACCATATATAGGAGGTCATAGACTGGCATTACAGATAGGTTATAGATCCAGATATTATACAGCGATGTTTTGATATTCGTTTTAATACTCATTAATCATAATATCCAAGTTTACAAATATGACTCACTAGCAGACAACATTACATTTAATAATTTGTCTACAATATTATTAACTATATTAAAAGATATTGCCGTTATATGTGATTATTATCTAAACTTTTCTACTCATATTGGTGACCTTCCGAAAAGTGTCAATATTCTAGCAGTTTCTTATAGATTTTCTTGAAGAATATTTTTCTTAAATAATTTACTAAATACTGAAATATATTTTTGACGATGTATCAGGTAATTATCATGTCAAGTTAATCAAACAACGCGCAACCGTTGAGCATTGACTGTTTTTGTATTGTAAAAAGGATTACTTATAAAAAGTACAGTGAAAGTACAATTATTGTAACCGATAGAACCGATAAAGTGAACAAAGAATTTATAGTAGATACATGACAGTAATGCCTTGTTAAAATACTTTTCATCCATGTATGGCCCACAGTTTAGGGAATTTTAAAAGATGTTGGCAAGGTCACTCGGATTTCTAGTGGCAGCAACAGCAGCGTCAGCCGTTCTATGAGCACAGAAAATTACCCCAATCATATTTTTTTTCGAGTTTCAGCCAAGCAACCTTTTAAAGTTCTCCCAGTTGAATGCGTTAAAAAATAGGTAGCCAACATAATCAACAATATTACCAACATAATTCCTAAATCATCATATACGCATGGAAGTACATATATATATATATATATATATATATATATATATATATATATATATATATATATATATATATATATATATATATATATATATATATATATGTTAATTTCATTATAGATCCTCTTTCTTACATAATAAATCAATGCTTACAATCAGGACAGGTACCATCTCACTTTAAAACTGCGATTATTAAACCTATTTTTAAAAATGGCGAAAAAACAAAAATGTCAAATTATAGACCCATATCGCTGGTTTCTGCATTAGCCAAAATATTTGAAAAGATAATAAAGTTGAGATTATGTAACTATATGGATAAAAACAAACTACTTAATGACATGCAATTTGGTTTTCGTGAAAACAAATCTACTCAAGATGCAATAACTAATCTAACTTCTAAATTATATAATGCACTTGATCGCAGTAAACCAGCGCTATGTGTCTTCATAGACTTAGCTAAGGCTTTCGATACGGTGTCACAAACTTCTGTTACATAAATTAGAAAACTTTGGAATTCGTGGAAATGCCTTAGCCCTACTTCGTAACTATCTAACGAATAGGAAACAAAAGGTTGTAATTGACGGTGTTGATAGTGACGAAAGAACTGTAACTTGTGGGGTACCACAGGGTACAGTTCTAGGCCCTATCCTGTTTACAATATACATCAATGACTTACTTGCCTTACCTTCAGAAGGCAATATCATATCTTACGCAGATGATACTGCGATATTCTTCGAGGGTGTTAACTGGCAAGATTTACGATCTTCTGCATCAACGGACCTGAAAAAGATAACAAAATGGCTTGATAATAACTTGCTTACATTAAATTGGGAGAAAACTAAATACTTGGCATTTAGATCATATAAAAATAACTTACCTGATTTTAGTACAATACCACTGGATGACCGTGTAATCTCTTCTACAACAAGTATTAAATACTTAGGGATAATAGACTGTGATAGATTAGACTGTGTAATTGGTTCTCTGTTTGGATATTTGTTGTTAAATAAACGGCAAACTTCTACTTGTGTGCGAGCTCTGTCCCCGTAACCGATCATCATCAAAATTTCGATTCTTTCCCTTTCACTCAAACGACGGACCATTTTTAAATAAAATGAATTATGATGGAATAATGATTAATCAACTTACTTAATGATATTATTCAACTGATTAAAACACAAACTTGCGAGGAAAAACTTCAAAATTGTGACAACTGTCAAAACTGTTGTTTTTCCTGCGCTTTCTTGATAAATGATTAGCATTTGGTCATCGCTTGTATAATTCATTCTTAAAACTTTGCAACCGAATATCTCGAAAACTTTAATGTTAAAGGTACTATGTTTTTGACATATTCGCACTCAGAAAAATGTGCTCTATCGAAATCCGTGAAAAAAAATATGGGTTGTCATTTAAAAAAATTGTCGATGACGTCATAGCTCAAAAACGAACAAAACAAAAAAAAAATCGATGGCTGAAAAAAGTGACATTTTATAAAATAAGGTTGACGTGTCCGAGGATTTCCTGTGAAAATCCTTCAATAACGATTAATTGAATTTATTCCAAACTTTACGAGCTCAGTGTATATATATATATATATATATATATATATATATATATATATATATATATATATATATATATATATATATATATATATATATATATATATATGTGAAAAGTAATCTTGGGTCTGTAGCATTTCATTACATTGAGAAATAAGCAAATAGACGAATAAGAGGAAAGATATACTTACCAGTGCTGTATCTGGACATACATACGGAAATGAACCACTATACGAAACCACTATACGAAATAGTGGTTCATTTCCGTATGTCTGTCCAGATATAGCACTGGTAAGTATATATATATATATATATATATATATATATATATATATATATATATATATATATATATATATATATATATAATGGACAGCTAGTAAATTCATAATTGAATCACATATCCGGTATAGCACAATACCTCGTAAATATTCTGACATACACAGTCACACGAACCCTATACCAACCACATTTATTAGGTTCAGTTTGCAGTGACCGTGTCAACGTACTCGGTATAAATCAATTTTATAATTATCCTAGAAGCAATTAAGTTTATAACATGTTAAATGCCACAACGTATGTTAATTTATATGTAATTTCTATGAAGCAGAAGTGGGATTTGCGCCAATATAACATTGTTGTAACTAAATCAAATTTCTGCTTACCTGATATTCAGTATATTTGTTTTCCCTATACAGCTTAAGGCTACTAATTACGCCAGTGTATACATTCATCAATTCTAGATGTTATCGTCAGGATATATTAGTAATATACCTGAAAACTTAGACATCATATTGATTATACTCGTACCTCTCTATGTCTGCACATTCAATATTAACCACAAATTTACCAATTTTGATTGATTAAATGAGATTTAATTTAGTGAACTTTTAGGCCAGTAATAATTGGCCTAATAAGTGTATTAAATGTAATACACTTTAGACCGCAAAATAACGGTAATTCTCTTTTTTTGATATGTTGTGAGGATTCATATCAGCTGCATAAAACCGAGTTTGCAGCTTCGAACCACTTGTGGTCTCTGCATGGTGGGGGAAAAAACCACGATACTTTTACATTTTTTTTTAGTTTTTGGGTTTTAACTCGTAAATAATGGATCCTACGTAAAAAATAGTCTCTAGCTTTTTTCAATCGGATCAAATTTCCTATAGTTAGAGACTAAGTGCAGTTTTGTACGACCAATAGGTTTTGAGATACAGGACCTCAAAAACTTGATGTTTTTTCATTCCAGCAAATTTTCTGATCTATTTTTACGCCAACATACACCGTTACGTGAAAAATACCAGAATACCGATAATTTTTACTTTTGACCTTGAATATTTTTTTTAGCAAATGTGAGATTAGTGGGGATTGTTCATATATTATTTGTAATACTGAATAAAAATCATAAGAACTGTACCAATACTCAGATCTATGCGAATTATTGCAAACCTAATTTTTTTTTATTTTGGCTGGGGTATTAATTTAATTTTAAAAATATAAGTGTTGCCTAGATTACAAGCTACTATAAATCGTTCATACTTTTAGGCTCTCTATTACATAGATAAAGCATATAGTGGTCGATTAACGCCGATACGATAATTCTAAAATCACTTGCCGATTCAATACAAAGAGGAATTGTGATGGTTGTAGCGCAAGAGAATAAAAATATAGGCAACACGCAGTACATGTTAATTTTAAATATATTAATTTTAATAATTAGAATATTAATATTAAATGATATCTTACGCATAAAGGGATCTACTTGCTTAGTTACATCAAATCCTAAAGAGGCTATTAAATCCGTTTAAGAACGCATTTATTAACAGAGGTTCCAACTATTTAAGTATTTGACAGTTTTACGTAAAGAAGTTTGGTCATAAAATTTCTTGGAGAGATAAAACAGAGTAATAAAATATATTATAGGTAAGAAGAATTGAAATTGTCTAGAACTGGCAATTCTATTAGTCATGTATTTAAGTTTGCTCAAATAACAATAAAGATAAAAACATTGCCCAGAAGAGAATTTAGAAATTTGAATAGTTTAATAGATTCAGTTTTCATGAGAAACTATTACATTTATTCTGTTCACACTCTGTTGGTGACCCAGATGATATGGAATATCCTTGGTACTATTGACATCTAATTTACATGGCAGAAAAATATGATTGAAGCTGAAAAAAAATACAAAGATTGCAAGATTGCAAGAGACATGCAAGATGTTATAGAACAAATAAAACGTCCAATAAGAAAATGTTCAAAGGACTTTCATAATAAAAGAAAGGAAAACTAAGCAATGTTAAAAGCCTTGATGTTTTAAATGAAGTTATGTTATGTGTGAAATTATATTCCTGATATTTTAAAATAAATATTATTATTGTTCTATTAGGTTTCTTCAATTAGTAAGTGATATTATTAAAAAATATCCACAAAATTTAAAAATTTCCAATAGAGAAACGATCTGGCCACAAATGGTTTTAAAAATGGCCACTTGAGGAACAAAGTGACCATAAATGGTGAAATTGCAAATCATCTATCATGTCAATTTTTATAATTTTTGTCCAAAGTCCAAAATGCTTTTATACTATTATAGACTAAATATATATTTTACACTAAATATTTTTACGAAACGCGGTTGGCGAAACGCGCGTCGAGCGAAGTGAAAGTGTTTTGGTGTTTGTGGAAACTACTCCGAGTAAATATTTATTGTTAAATATTTTTAATTAAAAAAAAATTTAATTTTTATTAAGAAATCCCATAATAGTGTGTACGTTTAAAACTCGATCGCTACAGTTTTACATTTAAAAACAAATTACTCGCAGCTGACACTATTAACGAGTAGAAATCATATTCTGAATAACACTAGAAAAACACTAGGTAAAGCGATATTTTCGAGAAGCAAAAATACCTAGAACTTCTAGAAAGGAACAGGGATGTTGTTTTAAATATATGTATAATTCATTTATCAATCATCATAGCAATCATAGCTCCCTAGATCAATTTATCATAGCTCCATAATCCCAATCATAATTTGCCATAGCTATCCTAAACCTTACTATAAAAAATGTTTCATAAACCAAAAACTAAGAGTGAATTAATACTATGTTCCATAATATCCTGCACAGGCTGTAATAAACTTTTAAATTCGTCGTCCGTGATATGTTTATAGGCGCCTCCGCGAGTTATCTCCGAAGTTTGCACGTCTTGTACCGTAATTTGACTGATACCAGGGCATGTCACACAAGTTTTAAACTGCCAAGATGTCATTTAAGACACGTGTGTCTAAGTTTACTGTGTGCTTTATAATGAGTCGTAAAATCATACAGCCTCGCTCTCCTGCAATCACCAAGAGCTGGTAAATTTTAGGCTCGAAGTCGTAAAAAGTGTGCTGTAAAATGTAATGCTTCATTTGTTTGCGATAAGCCTGCTTTTGCATCAGATTCGGCAGTAACGTAGGTAACTTGTAGCCACGTCTTTGTACTGAAATTTTATGGCAGACCTATGGGCTATAAATGAATATGCTTGGAAGATCACACTGACAAAATTCTTTATTTTAACAAGTTAGGCATGAGTAATAGACAGCATAGGAGCGCATTTTTTTGTCCATGATTACATATTGACTAGCTAGTTTACTGTATTTTCTCCACTATGGAGGAATATAAAAATAATGAAATTTCTTTACTCTGAAAAAATTAAAAACTCTTTAGTTTTCTTCGCTAAATTGATGTTTCCTTACAAAAAATGTCTGACGACCACACAGGAAAACTTTCTTCGTCCTGTTACGTTAACTTTTTGTTAGCTGCCAATTTAGGAATTTAGGTACCTATTCGAAGTTTGTTGTAGGTAGGTACATTTTTCCGAATAGTTATATTGTAAAAAGTGACTCTAGTATTCGTGATTAGGACTAGGGCATGAATAAAACAGGTTTTTTTTTTTGCGGCATTCGATTTGTTTTATAATATTTCGATCTTTATCATAAAACAGTAATAACAGTTTCTTAGCGTATGTTAGTTTGTTTGTTGTGTTACCTTGTTCTTTGATATTTCTTTCCTATTATTCTCTATGTCTAGCACAAACGGCGAGGTCGACAGATCCATGGGATAATGTGATTTGAGGCTGTTCTGTGTCCACCGTGTCGGGTGGGGATATTTTCTTTTTCTGTTTGGTGCATCGTGGCTTGTGTTGCGTTATATTTCGAGTTTACAAAGTGCTTTCCTTTGATAATAAGTAGGTTTTTTTTACTTCCATATAGTGGGATTCATTAGGGAAGTCTTTTCTGTGTACTCTAGAACTTGCGTTAGTCCCTAGTGTAGATTGAGAAGAATCTCACCTAGGCAACACTTTCCAGAAGCTCCTTAACATCAAGAAGGAAGTTTGATAAGTAGCTATATTCATTTAACTTTTTTTGTACCTGTAAGTATGTGTAACTTATTACTCTTATCTTGCAGGACTTATTACTTCAAGTATAAGTGTCACTTCAATTCTTCGCTTCGCTTTGTGACTTCACTCGTCCCACTCACTTAGTTCGTTATTTTTTCTTTCCCGAAACTACAGAAAGTTCGGAGAGTAAGTTCGATATCTTGTATAGTTGGGAACCATCTGACTTGGTTGTGAAACGGTCAGTGGCGTCCACGGGATTAGTAACGTCGATACCTCGTACGACCTAATAATATTTTGTTTTAAATTAAGTTGAGCTAGCTTAGGCAAACTTTTATTGCCGACTTTAATAGTTGTAGACTTATACTCTGGAGGGTAAAGCTCCATTTACATCAAGTCCCAGAAAATGCATAATAATCTAATCGCTAAAATGACCATTTAAAAAATATATTTTTTTAGGGTGCCTACATGAAATAGGAAATAGGTGTAAACAACAATTCTGTAAGAGTTAAAGTTTTACTTATCTCTGTAAATATTTGAAAAAAGAAATACAAAAGCAAAATTAAACTGGGGAAATAGGTACCAGTAATGTCCTGAAAATTAAGTCTTAGAAGCACTGTAATAATAAAAATAGTAATTATAATAATTAAGCTTTTTTACTTTCTTTTCTGAATATATAAAAAACTGACGTATACACTTTTTATTTAATATACATATAGACAAAAATACAAAAAAAGATTTTCTACCTACTCAAATGGCAAATCTTCAAAAAAGACCTAGAGGTCTTCCTCCTGTAGGTCCACAGTATTGAGCCAAGACTAATGGAACTAGCCATGTCCTATATTGGTAGGATTGTTTCGGGCCCCACGTTGGCCGCCATATCCTATATTAATAGGATATCTTCGGGCCCCATGTCCTAATTCAATGGAATTAGGTATGAGGAAAATATTAGAGAGGTCTCCTACCATTCGTTATACGGAGTGGTCACCTGCGGTCGTCACTGATAGAACTCATTCCTCTGTCTTTAACAGAACTTTATCAACCAAAACACGTCAAGCGGTACATTTTAACCCTGATCTAACCCTCACAAACAATAATAAACACACCACAGTATTTTGTAGTAAACTAGTCGTTAAAATTACGGCATGTTTCTCGATATCGGCATACTGGACATTACTCAGAAAAAAACCCACGAGTACTCGGGTTTTTTTCTACTCTGATTATTCCCCTGTCAATAGCAAATAAAATAACTGTAAAATAACTTTCCCGGCAAAATAAAATAACTGTAACAGTTTTGCGACTAAGCTTGTTTTTGCTCCGTTTGATGGTGAGTCGCAATATCTCAAATTCGATGAAGTCTGGTGAATCGATGAAAACGTGATATGGTTTTTTCCACTCTTCAATTATTATATACATCAATAATTATTATAGACATCATTATTATAGACATTTTTTAATAAATTCAGTGAGGTTGTTATTCGGTAAAACAATCAAGTAGGCTGTTGTCAAATAAAGTCTTTATAAGTATTGCCATTATATAGTATATTGTATAGTATAGATTACCATTTTAACAATATGTACGTATTTTAACTGTGAACTTGAAGATAAATTATAAAAAATATACATAGTAAAAGTTTTTATTCTTTATATAACTCTCGAGAGAAAAGAAACCAACACACAATGGCAATAGTGGTCATCTTATTCTTTCACCGAATAACAACCTCTCCGTGAATTTTTCAGAGAATTTTTATAATTTTATTTTTTCGACAGCTCAAACTCAATTTACGAAAAAAACATAACCCAGAAATTGCCGATTGAAGCCATCTTTACATACCAAATTCTAAAATAAATAAATGTCGACGAGTTAAAGTTCTTATGAAAAATATAATTGAGATGGTTTTTTTGCCCCCTTGTAATAATATCTCAAGGTTACAGAAGCTGGTCATTTAATTAGTATATATCTACAAGTTGTCCGAAAAATTTCATTCTTCTAAATTCTTCCATAGTCCTATTATAAATAAAAATATTTTTTCTATCGCAGTTTTTTCCTTCCTTGGAAAAAAATTATATGAAAGCCCTTTTAATTTTTGTTTAAAATTCACCTACTTAAATCTTTCGTATCAATTTAGAAACACCCTGTATATTTAACTGTATTCAATCATGCATATAGTTTTATTTTTACTAGCCATTCTGGACATGTTCTGACAGACATTCTTTTATTTTCAGGTGAAAGTGATGCTGAGGGTATCGAATCCCACATCTGGCTCAGGTGTGGAATCTGGAAGTTCTAATGGTTTTTTCAGTTTGGATAAGCGGAAGAAGCAAGTTACTCTAATCGATCCTACTGTCTGCAACGGATCAGCCGCTCCTGAGGACAGGAGGGTGGGAGTTGCTGCACCGAAGATGTTTGCGTTTGATGCCATATTTTCTCAGGACGATTCGCAGGTAAGTAGATTTTTATAATAATACATTGCATATTTGTTTTAATATAAACATACTATACTTTACCAAGGATTATTCAAATGGATTATATCGTATTTTTCGTAAAAAATAACTTATTTTTTATGTTTATTTGACTATTCAACAGGTATTCTTTAATTGGGTATTACTGAAAAATAGGATACATGATAAAACAATAAGTATATAACAAAATTATTTAAAAAAGATAAAAATAACATAACAAAGAACAAGAAAATAATTAAATATGAAATGTTGAGAAAAAACTTTCCTTAAAACATAATAGAAAAGAAATTAGGTAATAATTGGAAATGAAATTCAGGAAACAAGCCATATTTACATTCGTTCCGAGCTCTACAACTTATGACTTATTCAACGACTATTCAACGAGCAATTAATTACAGCCATTATTGACATAGAGTGAGGTTTACCTCGCGAGCCAAAGACGAGAGACGTAAATCGCCCCAGTCAATAACAGAAAGTTAATTGTGTGTTGGCTACTACAATTTGTCCACAACCATTGTACATTTTTGGTCTTGAAGGAGTTGTTTTACAGTTCTTAGCATAATTTTGTGTAAACCCTATTACGTCAATGCAAATGATAGGTCAATGCAAATGATTGGAACATTGTTCCAATATAAATTTCACCTTTATTGTAAATGAATAGGTAATATTCTTATAAATTCTTATATACTGTAATTGTATGTTGTTTGTTTAGAGCTAACATTAAATTCTATTTCATTTACGTTATATACATTTAGATTATTTACGTCACATCACTGACAAACCACCCGTCACCTGGCTAATATTATTTTCCTAAAAAAAATAGCAATAGCCACTCTAATGTCAATTTAATTACTAAGCTTTTAAACATAATATGTCATACTTATTGTTAATGTAGACACTTTTTGCATTAAATAAGAAGAAAAGTAAAGTTTAATCCATAAGAAATACAGTCCACTCATTCCCTAACAGTATTGACTGTTTAAGGTTCTAGATTAATTGCATTCCAAAAACCGGAAGCAAACATTGATGATGATGACATTAGAGTTACGTCCATTTAATAAAATCTGAAAATATTTCTTTTTATTATTGTTAGTTATATTATTTGGTAGTCGCGGATAAAATATAATATTCTACTCACATATAACATGCTACTATATACTTGGGCTATTATTTACCCCGTGCCACGGCAACCTACGCCACGGTAACGTACGTTCACAATATCCGAATATTTATATTGAAAACAAGAAACAAGGTGGCTCTATGACCGCCTACTCGTGCCAACTGATAACATTGACATTTTAAAATTAAAATTATTTTTTGAGGCATTTTCCCAAAAACGCATTAAGATCTGAGGAACAACTCGCTAAGGGCAAAAAGAAACGTATAATGGTATTAACCAAATTATAGTATTCAACTTGCAAATAGTGGCCATTATTGACTTGAGTGATTGCGCCAGTGAACGCGAGTAAACGCCACCCTGAGTGACTAACATTAATTGCTCGTTGAATAATATACTGTTATCTTGTCTTAATTTTTCCAGTTTATAGTTAAACACCACTTCGGTAACATAT
Source organism: Tetropium fuscum (assembly GCA_964058915.1). Taxonomy (NCBI): domain Eukaryota; kingdom Metazoa; phylum Arthropoda; class Insecta; order Coleoptera; family Cerambycidae; genus Tetropium; species Tetropium fuscum. The sequence continues at coordinate 1,728 of CAXKVY010005334.1, read as the reverse complement.
CGTTACTTTCCTATATGGTCATATTGGCAGCCAGAATCGCTAATCAAGCTGTAGGCAACTTGTCAGAAACATATTGTCATCATATTTCAGAAAGGTTTCCAAACAAGTTCTTTCACTTACCACAATCTGTAGCAATCGGAATTTCCCACCCAACTTTAATAGAAACAAGTTTCTTTTCCTCAACTACGAGCTGAAACTTCGAAACCTAAGGCGATTGTTATAGGCCTCCGTTAGTGGCGTGAAATTCGCCACTGGAAAAGTGCGGCCACTACGATTCTCATAAATTTCTAATTGATTATAAGCCTGTAGTTTACAAAATACGAATCGCTCATATATTTCAACACAGACATCAGAGCACGTGCACGTTCTTTGATTTTAAATTACGTATATTGCTTTGGCATCAATCAAGACAATGTAGGTATGTTGTATACGAAATTGTTTTCTACTTTATAGGAAAATAACAGAAACATTTTAGGAACTTATTCGAAATAAAATATTATATTTCTTTTCATTGTCGATACGAAACAAAGTTTGTTAAATTTGAAAAATGTCTCATTGAACATACATAGACAATTTAACTGATTTTTTTTTTATTAATTCGTCGGTCATAGTGTATTTTTACGGGAGCGTCAGTAGCCATTGTGAATGATTTTCTGAAAATTCCCTATATTTAGCGAACATCTGCACATATGGCAACGCCGCACCCAACGATGTGGCAATATCGCATCTGTGGATGACAAAGATAACCCCCCAGGAGTGGAGTCTTCTCAACCCTCTAGGACTTCAAATAACTGAGATACGCCCCTTTGCCCTATTTAGAATTAATGGGGAATATATTTTTTTTTTTCCAATTTTGACATGTAAAATGATACTTTTCAAAACCCTTTGACGTTAGGAAACGTCTTACTTTTCACAACCAGTTACGAAAAGTAAAATATTACGCAACTGCTTTTGTAAAATTCATTTCATAGTAGGTTATTTAGATCTGACAAGCTATGAAAGTGACAAGCTGTCACGCCGTTACCACCTACTGTATTGTTTTTAAACGTATAAAATTCCGAGTTTTCTTCTCATAAAATATAAAATTGCTGAAAATTAGAAAAATCTTGTATGGAACACGTCGGGAAATATCATTTTGTGTAACTCGCATCCCTTTGCGGAACTCGCTAGCGCTCGTTCCGCAGAAATCTGCTCGTTACACAAAATAGTATTTTTCACAACTGGTTACATAAATAGCTATTTCTAACCTGAACAAGAAAACCGCTAAATGGAATATTTGGGATAATCCATTGAAATGTCCAGACAAGATAACATCTCAGTCGTTCAAAAGTGTCTGGAAAATCATTGTAATATCCCTGAGAGAAGCCCATTAAAAAAAATTACTCAATTAACCCAACTCTACCAGGCCACCTCCTTATATGTAGATACTGGCGCCTTAGTCGATTTAGAAAATTATCAAAATAATGCGCTTGATGTTTTTTTCAGGCATCTGATATACGTAAATCCGGCGTGCAACTTTTTGATTATATTTTTTATTATAAGTATATTATATTTATTATATCATAAGTATATTTTCCTCAATATCGTAATATTTTCTTTTGGTATCAATAATTAACGCTTAGTATACAGAATCTTTGTCTTGTATTCTCGGTTTAAGGATATGGGATAATTATTAAGAAATACGTAACAACTGTCATTTATCAGCAAGTAAATCAGCATCAATTAGTT